>JBBPCS010046699.1:0-14903 GCA_037974645.1 Hollardia meadi
GACTTTAAGCTCTTTGTCACGTTCCTCGGGCTGTTCCTGAGCAGTTTTTGTGGTGTGGCAGCACACATTGTCCTGCTTGGAGGACCAATGTCATCAGGGTGTGCTGGTGCCATGGGAGGTGTGCTTGATCTGCAAGGGTGTTTGGGCAGATGGTTTGTGTCAATTGGCATCCACATGGATGCCAGGATCCAGGGTTTCCCAGCAGAATATTGCGCTGTAGCGAGATGATCAATGTCATTCACTTTAACAGTCAGTGGTTATAATGTTGTGGCTGATGGGTGTATACCACATAACATAGGTCATGTCATTAAAATATTCTGTTCTGCTAAGAAACCTTGGGTCCAGGCATTCATGTGATTACCACACGCACCACTGCTCAGGAAAGAGCTCAAAGTGTCGACCTGGCCTCCAAATTCCCCAGATCTCAATCTGATCAAGCATCTCTGGGACATGCCGGAACAAGTCAAATTTATGGAGGCCCCACCTCACAACCCACAGGACTCAAAGGATCGATGCCTTGATGGGTCAAAAGTCCAATCCACGGTGGGGATCTGCTGCTACTAGGTATTGTGATGACTAACAGAGATCTTACAGCAACAAGCATAGGTAACAAGTTTTATTATATTCAAGTTTCATTTCATATACTCAAACTTCATATTAAATATGTATAATTATCATTATTATTATTATTATGTAATAATTTCTATTCTATTCCCATAGAGGCAAGGGCATGAGGCCTTGCGTTGAACATACAGTAAATGCACACTTTCATTTGTGTTTGTGTTTGTGAATGTCTTTTGCATTACTCCGTGCTATTTGTAGCTGTTTTGTGTCACAGACGAGAAAGTATCCAGATGATGACAAAGAGTGGGAGACATGAGTGATGTTACACCAATAGCAGGAGAATGCAGGAAGCAAACGAAAATGATTGTTTAATGTAAGTAGCAATAAACTACTTCCAACAGGTAGCACAGCAAAGCATACAATGAGACAATTTGAAAGCAAAACACGGACTCCGGTTGTGATCACACACGCACGCACGCACGCACGCACGCACACACACACACACACAAAACCATTACTCAACATGTACAAAAAAATGTCTTAACAGAAGGATGGGCAAAAGTATCTGATATTAAATATACTCAGGGTTTTTTTTTTTTTTAAAAAAAAAGTAATTTTCTGTCAATAAATGTATCAAAAGTAAAAGTGAATTATACAGATGTGCTGTATGTACTGAATACATGGGTATATAAATAAATATATAAATAAATGGGTTCACCTTGCCAATTATTGGATCCTATTTTCAGCATTTTTCTGATTATCAGATTGCTGATAAAATAAATCAATTCAAAAAAATGTACTATTTCAGCTCTGATGCAGAATGAAATCTGCAAACGAACTAGTAACTTAAGTTATTGCAGTGGAGTATAAAGTATTGGAGTGGAAGTAGTGGAGTAGAAAGTAGCAGAAAATGGAAATACTTACATTTACTTTGTTACATTCCATCACTGGTGATAATTATCTGTGGGTTTGACACCATGGGCAACGTCATTGTTAATATCAGAATACTGAATATAACCACTTTAACTATGCATTTTACATATGTGTATCTGATAGACTGAACATACTTGCAAACACATGCACAGGCCCCATTTCACACATATTTCTCTCTGTAGCACGTTTGCTCACCCCGACTCATTAATCACTGCCACTGGTGACTGTGACAGCTAGAATACAGAGGGGTCTATGACAGTGGCTCACCTCTTCCTCTCCACCTCCTCGTATGGAATAAAAATATTCCCCTTATCTGATTTATTGTCTCCCAACAGCACGCACACCACAGTGTTGAACCTACAATCTTACCCTTGCTTTTCTGCATCTGAGCCGCGTTCTCAGACCATCGCCTCTGTCAGCTCCACCTTCCACACTCCCCGTCGAGACAGGCATTGTGGTGTGATTTCAAATAATAACACAGGAAATGTTGTATACTCTCAATTTTACTTATTTGGTACTATTTCCACAATAAACTAGAGGAAACAAGCTAATAAATTCCTCTTTATGTAGGTATGAAAACAACTATACAGAATATTGATCTTCTGTTTTTCACTATATTGTCTTTGCATTTGCAATATATCTTCTGCTCGTTATGCTGGATGGAGATGTAGAGGCTCATTGCAAATGTTAGTCTGCAGGATTAAGTTTTTTGGGTTTTTTTTTATACACATCTACTGTATCTCTTTTACACTCATACAGAAAAACAGCTTTGGATATGCTTTTGGAGTGTGTATATATATATATATACACACACACAGTATATATATATATATACATACATAAATATATACATACATAAGAATTCCTGGTCTACCAGAATTATGTTCTTATGTAAGGTTGAATAGCGTAGGGGGAAGAATAATATCCCACTGCCCCATATTGTTTTCTTTTTTGCCCTCTGGCAAAAATATTGTTTTAGATATTTTGCATAAGTGCAACAAAATACTTTCATTAATGATGCATGACACATAATGATCCTCTTGATTACCATTTTTTGCCCCTCAGTGAAGACACAAATCGCAGTGCTGTGTCTTATACAGTAGGTCTATCATTAATTAGACAGCCTCTAAGCAGGGCATTGCTTACATCGTATTTTGTGTCCCTGTTCGAAATGTTCTGTGCAATGCGTGTCCTTTCAAACCTTGGAAAAGATTTTTAAAATGAAAGCAAATACAGGAACACTCATACAGATGCTATCACAGAATACAGAATGGTTATTATACATATTAAAATTTAATTAAAATCTCTGGGATGTAACCTTAGTCATTTAAGCTAGAAGCCACATAATAATGTGTGTGTTTTTGTTTTTTAATTTTCAGCAGTATCCTATTTTCTTATAAATATTCACATCCCTGGACCATAATGCCTTGCAGCTGCCTCCTCTCCGTGCCATGTATCTGTGTGCCAGCTATTTGTACTGACCCCTCCACCTCTCGGCATTAAAATAAAAAAATGTTTTGAATATGTCAGCTTCTCGGTCTTCCCTTGTCTTGACCATGAGGAGGCAATTAGAATTTACTTTATACAGTGGCTTATTCCCTGTGTATCAGCCCTTTTCATTCAGTTTTTGTCCTTATTTCATTCAAACAATCAATGAAGTTAGCTTCACTTTGCTTTTTTCTATTATGCATTTTTCCATTAAAATGCTTTTTTTCCTGACTCATTCATTCTTCACATTCTGTGAAGATTATGTTTTTTTTTTTATTGACAATCCCAACCAGTTTATTTCATGGTCGAAGGCATGAAATAAAGCTTAAAAATATACAGTATGACTGCATTTTGAGCAAACCAATGCAGTGGTTTTGGGTGACTTTGTTTAAGCTGCTGGGTTCAGTGAGCGTCAGCTCAGCCAGCACAGGCCTCAACACCATGGGGACCTGCCTGTCTGCTCTGCCTGCTTGCCCAGTCTTCCATGAACATCAACATCAGCAGCAGTAAGGTCAAGTGTGGCATAGCGACCTTCTAACCAAATATGGGACAGAGAAGTGTTTGCGTTGGAGCATGGGGTGGTAGGACGTAGATAAAGTAAGATGTCTTCATGATGAGACAGTTGATGTGATGAAATGGAGGTGATTGGGATGGAGTAGGCTTGCCTCGATTCATTCTAAAGTGAATGGCACAGGGGCAGTTAGGGCGTGTCCATTTCCATTTTGCTAGTTAAACAACACATAATCTGGGCACAAATAGGACGCAAGGCTCAAAGAGGTTGTTATGCAGTAGTGTAATCTCCCATTCCCTTTAAAATCCATGCGCGCCTGCACAGGGTGCATTGCTATTTAAACAGCAGCACTTGTCTCGCTGAGGGACAGATAGGCCAAGTGGTCTTTGGCCAGTGGACCCGCCGTCTCCCAGTCCTCTGTCCCATCAACAACTCCATTTAAGTGCATATAAACAACTGATATATCAAAAACTAAAAAATAATCCTAAATTATGTTGTGGCATACATTTCATATTATTAATAGTTAATTTGTGGGTGATCCCATCCAAAATAAATTAAATGGACACTGTACTTCTTTGTCAGGGATGTGTCCCGTCTAATTTGCTGGGAGAGGAGCCCCTTGGTGTCGCGTAGCATCACAATGTCAGGGCTGCTGAGAGTTACAGGATCATTTCTGGCTTACCTAGTATGTGCTAACATTATCAGACTCCAACCCAGATAAGATAAATGTGCACAAAACTAACACTTTATAAGCAGGGTTAAGCTGCAAGGGAACAAAGCTAACGTGGCATTAGTGGTTCAAAGATACCTGTGATCCAGTATCAGCTGACAGGGAACAAAGCTAACAGCTGTATGAGCAAATGACTGTGTATAGAAAGTATACCTAGCAATGGATGTTTCACCCAAGGGAGCACATATAATCGCCTAAACTTTCCTGCTCTTGAGAGAGTGAAGACAGGAATAAAGAGGCAGGCAGAAAAGCTAGGATTTCTTCTACTCTGCCATCCACTGCTCCATCTCTTTAGTCCTGACCCTGGCCCACACCCGGAGGGTTATGTGTTGTGCAGTCAGGCTGTCAGAAGTCTTGTTTTTCCACACCTTTCCCAGTCAGTCACTCAGGATTAGACTACCCGTCTGACGTGAGAAAACAGCAGCTGGAAGAAGAAGCAAAAATGAGAAGAACAACCAGAGCTCACCATCATTCAATCCATTGTACATAACAAAACAACAGTGAGACTTGGAGGACCAGCGCAAAGGTTATTAAAGGCAAGGAAAGCTTTGCCCCTGAGGCAAAGAGCAAACAGGAGGGTTTAATAATTAATGACAGTTAGGAGCATGAGTCAATTCATTCTTTTGAGCAACACTCAAAAGAAATGTTTCACTGTCAGGCAAATTCCCAATCATAGATATAGTATAGACACAGATACGAGGGTTCTCAGGAAAGAGAAGGCACTCCTACAGCTATCTAAATTGCTCACTTCCGTTTCGAGTCATCCACCCTTGTAATTCCCAGCTGTCAGGAACACGGTTGCTTAAGCGGATGTGTCACTATCTTCCAATTATTCCAGTCATTTGTGTTCATTGCTTTTGCTGTATCCCCGCGATCGAGCCTCTGGTGTTATTTACTTTAAGAGTTTCCCCCCCTGCCTGAAATGGACCCCATAAAGCACCTTTTTATTTAATTCAACCAATTAAGTAGTGTTCCCTGCTCTGCAAACCAGAGACCACACAGATCCTATCCCTGATGACCTGTCTCCCACCACCCTTCTACAAATTGTTCCTCAACCCTTTACATCTTGTACCGCTCTGTACATTCCTTAATGTCAACACTTTCTAATGAGGCATAATTTGTAGGTATATGGCAGTCTAAATTGTTTTTAAAGGCTGTTTATTATAGATACATAATTGGCCATTAGTAAGAACTACTTTTGGGTTGTCATTTAGATGGTGTGCTTTACAGTATATCCTTTTGTAGCATGACATTTGCTTCGCGTTTTTAGCTCTTTTCCTTTAGAATTCAGTTGAAAGTTTGACCCTTTGGAAACTTGAACCCTCATTGGGAATTCATCCGCATATGTTCATGAGATTAGTTCAACTAAACCAGATCCAAAATAAAGGCGATAAGAGAGACATTTCAAACTAATGACCAATTACCTGATTGGTGGAAATTGGTCGCGATTACTGTATGGATGGCGTCACTTGCGCTCATCACAGCAGCGACTGGTGGAATATAAACAACAACAGCAATTGCTTGTGAGAACTCTCACAGTCCTACCGCCATCAGTTTAATAAGGGGAGTGAAAATACATTCCTTCATGGTTCCATGTCCAGCATTACACCACATAGAGTTAACAAAGACAGCAAGACCTCCCTCTGTCCACCTGCACCCAGTGGAAGCCAGCTAGTTCGAGCAGACTGTCCAGTATGATCCCATTCAGCCATGTCTCAGAGTAGCAAAGAAAACTGCACTCCCTCTAATGGCATGCTAACTGTTCAGCAAAGCTGTTAGTTCATCTGTCTTGTTGGCAAGAAACCTCGCATTTCACATAATCATCGATGGAAGAAAATGATTCAATATCCCGTCCTCCTCTGATATCCACACCAGTTGATGGATTTGTCTCAGAGATAGGTGGGACGATGGCTGCCTATACAGAAGTCTGATTTACTAATTGCATACAAGGTTATTTAATTTCTGGTTTAACATTGCTGTATTAAGTCCTAAGATGAAGAGAAAGTTGTTAACAGCTCAGGTTCCGGTGTGACAGCAACAAAGCTGTTTGTTCTCTGAGACAAACCGAATAGCTGAATATTCCCAATGACAAATCTACAACAGCACTACCATTTTAAACATTTTACATTTCCGCCGTTCATATTTTTCAATTCAGTTTTGTATTACCTCCCTGGCTCATTCACTCTCATTAGATCTCAAATAGAAAACGACATGATGAAAGTGTACTTCATTCGGTGCAGGTAGTCCCAGACTGAGTAGACTAATCAACAATATTTTATTTTTTTTATTTAGCATATAATCACATCTAAAAGTCAGGCTTTTAGTCTAATTTTGATTAGCTTCACAAAAGTACAGACTTTGAAGGCATGTGGCAAAACTGCAGTAGTTTGGGACTCGCGTCACCTGCTGTTCATGTCCTCTTGGGCAATCGCTCTCTGAGGAAGTCTTCCAAAAGGCTGCTGTGAATCACTCATAATAAGGCAGTAAAAATTGGGGCAAAATCCATAAAGAGCTATTTCTTTCTCCTTCTCTGTGGTTCCATGCTCAAGATCAGATTCTTCCTCTCCCATTTGCAGCACTCCCGCGTGTTATTATTAGGAGCCATTGGGAGCATTAATTGCACTCATTGGGAGAAGGGCCGGCAGTCTTGCCAAGCTTTTGAAGTTGCTTGTTCGCTCAAACAATGGATTTTTAATGATCCCCCCCCCCCCTCCCACCTAACTGCCCCCCATAATGGGAGAGGCAGTTGTTCATGAGAACAACAAATCAATCAATGCACTTAAAAAGAAAAAAAAAAGCAGATTAATTAATGGAAAGGGTGGATGCTGCTAAATACTGTTAGACAATAAGGTTAAATTAACCTATTAAAATTAAAATGGTAATGTAATGTGGGGCACAATGTCTATTTGCTCTGTTGCTTTCCCCTTCCGTCAGCATTCAGGATCCACAGATGTCGACCCGGCGAGTTGCTGTTCTGCAGTAGGCAGTCCTTGCGAACCTTTAACGTCTAACACAGTGTATTGGCAAAGAACGTGACTTTAAACATGAGAAAAATCCGAGCCGTCTCCCACCATCTCAAACAGACAGACGGACGGACAGACAGTCATTTACTCACAGGTTGCAGCAGCAAATATCTAATCTTCTCAAATGACTGAAGATAAAGCCAAAGCAGATAAATGCTTAACATTTCATTTTTATACATACCACATGCACCTTTTTCTAATAATATCCTGTCGTCTGAGCAATTCCAGTAACTTCAAAACGTTTTCTTAGTGTTGGATTTACCCTGGAAACATTCACTATTCTGAGAGTGACCCTCGGATTGACCTTCACTTTCTTTAATTACAGTGATTGTGGAGCTCTAACTGACTTTTCTTCCTCGTAGACACCATTAAAACACATTTCTCAGCGCTGCTAACCCAACAATGCACCAATTAGCTTCAGAAACGCCCCTGAAATAAATAAACAAAACAAAAAAACAACCCAAATGTTTCTAACTATAGGGTAGGTGTTCATGTGTTTTTGGTAGCATGACTCCAAATCACCGCCACCACCTGGAAACTGAGGACAGGATCCTGTGCAAGAATGACTTCTTTTGGGACACATTTCTGAGGAATCACACCATGTGATGGTATAGTGTGATGTTTATGTTGTTGTTGTTTTTCTTTTGACTGTCTGAACATGACAGTAAACAAAAATGTCCATACTCACTCTTCATATATACGTGTTAGCAGTTATGATTTAAACCCTGAATTTAATTAGCATTGTCTATATTGTAGTTGTCATAAAATGATTGTTGCGAAAATGTCTGCATGTTTTTAAAACAGGCTATTTGCAGCCATCCATCAGTCGCAGCTGTTATGTAACAAATTCATCTTCATTAGAAGGGAGGGATAAGCACTGACATATACAGGAGCTGGATCTGCTGCAGTAGTGGAGGAAGTACTCACATTCTTTACTGAAGTAAAAGTAACATTTAAACAATGTAAAAAAAAAAAACAGTAAAAACACTTCATCGTCCAACTGCACTCCTGCAGAAAAATTACCCCTGTGACTGATATTATAATATTAGATTGTTAATATTGCAGTGTGCAAGCAGCATTTGGTCAAAGCAGAGCTTGACTACCGGCATTGTTTTTGGTGCAGTGGTTCCCAACCAGGGGTCAGGCCTGCTTTAATGGGGTTAAAACTTAGGAATCTTGAGGGCCATGAGATGATTAATGAGGTAGAAAAGAAGAAAGAAAAAAAAAAGTTCTGAAACACAAATTTGTATTCATCTTTTGGACTTAACTTTTTGCTTAATAGATAATGTTACTTTTTTTTTAGGCCTCAAACAATGATTTAAATGAAAGTATCTCACAAGTTTATAGGGGCAACTCACCTGAAACATATTCAGTAGTGTAAAAGTAAATAGTATAAAGTAGCATACATTGGAAATACTCAAGTAAAGTACAGCTTCCTTCAAATTAGATTTTTTTTTTGAGTTTACTACAATAATTGCATCAAAAGTAACCACATGAATATGATGCGACATGTTCCACATTGTCAAATACAGCAGCTTGGTCAATGAACCCATGAAGCTTTACTTATCCCTCTAATGTTAGTTTTACACCATGAATGTGTCATGTAGAACCCGGATATGGCAAACGTGGCCACTTGTGTATTGCAGCTAAAAAATTCCCCTTCGGCCCAAGAAGCATTTTCCCCATAGACCACCCTCAAAAAAATTTGACAGGACACTGCAAGCTGCAAACAAGGTCAACTCTGACTCTCTTTATTGTGAATCTTTGATCCATGGAGGTTTTACATTTATAAAACTTTCCTCAAGCCGAGAAAAGCGACCTCTGATGGCATCACAGTGTGAAGTCTATGGGACGAGTGGGAAGTCACGGGTGGGGCCAGAAGGAGAAACACTACTGTATATTCAGTGGGCAACATAACCAGGAAGTAAAGCCGGAAGTTAGGAATTTATTTTGGCGTATGTGCCAAATAGGCGCCATCTTTGTGTCTGGTGTCTAGTTGGTCTTTATGCATCTATGTTTTGCATGTACAGGGCTTTGCGATCAAGATAGCCATAATAAATATGCAACATCCAGTTAACATTACGAAATGGTCACAGTTTGGATATATTTATCCAACCAAACTACTTGGTTAGGTTTAGGAAAATATCATGATTTGGGTTAAAATAAGTATATTAGTTACGTAAGTCCTGTGTCAGACCCATTCAACCACCCTGATCCCTTCCTATAAGGACTACTACTACACTAGAGGGGCACCTCCAGAAATAGCGTCAGAGGGTTACCTACAGCGTCATAGATCGAAGCATAAGGCCGCTGAGCAAGCTGCTGTAATTGAGGCATTGGGAGTGAGAACTGAGCTGTATGATCCTGCACAGTTAAATGAATTGTTAAACCCTTTCACACACATTTACAGACTTTTCTATTTGTATCTGCATTTGTTCCTTTGACACAAAGTATTTGTGTTCTACTATTGTGTCTGCAGGAACAACAATGCTTTTAGTCATTGTTCTGCAATCATTTAATATAACAATGAAGAAGACCTACAGTATATGTAACAACACTTGCAAAGGAGCATTGAAATCTACACAATCCCTTGCATTGTGTCCATATTTGCCTCTTGTGCTGTTATTTCCTCTGTTAAATGTAAATCTGTTTTTTAACCCAACTCTCCATACGAAAGGTTTTGTAGTGTCACAGTTTCTTCCGGATTTCTTCCTCTCCTTTGATTCTTTCGAGTTTAACCCTCTGAAATCTAGGAATTTCACTTCTAGCACTGATGAGAAACATCTGACATCTGACTTTCTGGCTTAATTAAATATGTTTGTCTGCATTGTTTATGTAGGCTGGTATGTGTTCGTTTTGTGTAAACCATTAAACACAATTTCCTTCAGAGAACTAAAGTATCATAATGAATTAAATTGGACTGAACTGAAGTGACATACACAGATCATATCAGATCAATATCACATGCCAGACACCCGTCATAAATACCTTAGATTAAACAGACTGTTTCTTTCTATTCAGTGCATTACAAAGTTTGAAATGTATTTTCTCAGTGTTAAAAAAGGTTAACTCGTCTACATTGTGAGGGCAGCATTCATCTACGTTACGTTCATTGTTTTAAAAAAAAAATACACCTTTGACCAAAACATTAGGCAATTGGCTCGGAAATCGCAGTGGACGGACGATATGCGCTCATTACAGTCGCACTAATGTGTTGACGCTTTGCAGATGCATTGGAAAAAAAGCCAAAAATAATAAATGATAAAAAAAATGATAAACGCCCTCCAGACATTTGAAATGCAGTTGCATTGAGATGGAGAACAGGGATGGAATAGATTGAGAAGCATCTCAACTACTGCCTGTGAAGTGGATTATCTGTTCTTGACAACACAACGAGGCAACAATCTTGATTATTCCTGGACTAAGGTTCCTTTAACTTCGACAACAGTTAATGCACAACATTCAGTAAATGAATAAGTACTTGCTCTCCAAATACAATGGTGTATCCTCCGATGAAGAGCTCCTCAAACGCAGACTCACTACTGTGTTGTCCTCTTGTCCTCTGCATTGAGTGGCCACAAGGTTCACCTATTCATATCAAAGCAATCTCATTGTCTGTCATCCTTTTATCCACTATTTAATGCAAGGTTGGTCAAAGAAATGTATTCAACCAGCCCAGGACTATGAGGTTTCGCCCCCACACCCGAGGGTCCAGTTTAAGCCCTCACTTTTATAATTTTTGCCTGTATGAAAGCTCATAACAGAGGCAGATCCTCCTCTCAGAATGCTAAGGGCCCATGTTGACATGATGTATTTCTCTGAGAGCCAGTGTCTTTTTTCAATTCTTCCCACTGTAGAGTGTATGCATGAAAATGTGCTGCAACCAGCATCTTTTCTCAGAGCGCTCTGCCAATTTTGTGCGGCCGCTCAGAGCTCTTCAAGTTGAAAATCGGAACTTTTTAGAAAGGCGCTGACGTCTTCAAGGTTGATCTTATATATTATATATTAGATGGGGCGTCATTCATCAGCCTGGTAGCCAAAAAAAAAAAAAAAATGGAGGAGAAGCTTGTTCTGGCCGTGTCTGTCTCTCCTGAGCTTTATCAGACAGATAAGCTCAGATCATTTGTGGGAGCAGATCGGCCAAACACTGAATTGAGCTGGTGAATGTTGTGCTTTTATCACGCTACGTGTTGTAAGCTTTTTGTTAAGTGTAGTAAACCCTCTGTCAACATAGTGTTAAGTCATCTGCTGAGCTAATGTCAATGAAAATCAATATGCAGCTCCCCCCCCCCCCCTCACCTCACAATCGCTTTATCCCAACGCTCCCCAGCGCCGTGTCTGCACTTTTCTGTCAGGAAATACTAGCCTGTTCTCATCCCCAGCTCATCAGATATCAACATTTTGTCATGGTCCATCGCATCTTATCCAGACACGGTATACCCATAGCGTCAGGGAGAGACGCACGAGGGTTTAACGTGCCTGCAATGTAAAGCCGTCTGCATCAGTTTCAGACGACTTGAACAGATGACGTGGCGCTACATATTTTCCAAAGTGAGGAAGTGCCGAGAGGGGTGGAGGACGGGGTTGAGGGGAGAAGAAGACCGGAGCTCACTTCCCGTTTGAAACTAAGCATCATCAGTCATTTCCTAAACCTAACCAAGTAGGTTTTGTGCCTAAACTTAAATCAAAGTAACGCAGACCTTATGCTTCAAGATAAGATGCGCGAGCCTGTGCACGTCGCTCAGAGATGCTAAAGGAAAGGTTTAGCCTGTCGACGGGTGACGCCAAAGGATACCTTGCACGTCCGGATAAGACGCGAGGGAGACATGAATGCACATACATCCCATTAATGAAAAATATTGGTTAAATGAATGGATCCTAGCGCTACAGCCTTAATTGCAAGCGGGGTCAAGTGGTGGTCATGCAGCATCCAATTTAAAATGTAACACTTGCTATATCACCACAAAAAAAAGCCCTGCATTTTATCCCACAGTGTTCATGACATGAAAGAATACAAACTGTGTATCTTCCAAATTACGCAGCACAGCATGTCTATATTAGAGACAGCGTTTGTGGCATTGTGAAGCAAAGAGGCTAAATCTCCATCCATTAGCTCTAATAAAACTCATGAAACCAGTTTGTTTGAACAGCTCTGCGGTTATGTAACTCTTGACATTTGATTTGAACCTACAGGTTGTTTTTCTTCATCTATGTATGGGGGAGGTGGAGGAGAGAGAGGAAGATGAATACATTGTCTTTGCAGATATTGTGAACTTGTATTTGAAATAACAGCAGACCGTCTCAAGCAGCAGCAGGCACAGCTTGATATAGTTTTTACTGCAGCTATTTATGCACACAGTATGCGTTTGTGAATGAATGAATGAAAACTATTTTGAATAAGCAAATAGGCAATCTCGTGCATTTTGCATGAAACCAAACACCAGCAGAATTTAATTTTTATCAACTCATGTCAAGTGGATATTTTTTTAAATAGCCAAAAATCACACATTACAAATGTAATAATAATAATTATTATTATAATAATAAACTTTATTTGTACAGCACCTTTCATACAAGATATGCAGCTTTAATTGCTTTACAACAAACATTACAAGTCCGCAATTCTGAATGAGCAGTGAAGTTGAGATGGGATTCAGCCAAACTTCCTTGTTTGGAAAAAGAACAAAATGTAGCCAGACAGAATAAAAATTTTGACTAAAACATTTCCTCTCAGAGTTAATTAGTCATAAGTATTTTGCAAAAAAAAAAAAAAAAGAGTTGTAATGGACAAGTTTATAAAACTCCAAGAGAGTGAATTGTTGGAACAGCAGTCAGGTGAACTTGTTCTCTCCTCTCCAAGTTTGATGTCTGCAAATAACAGTTGTGTTAAGTTGATGCTAGCAGGCAGTGCATCTCTCTCTACTCTGACCTTGCCAGACTTTAAGCCTGACAAAAGTTTGAGAGAAATAGAACTATGACGGTAGTTGTAATGGAGCAAACTGTTTAAATGGAGGGAGGATTGTAGTGGGTTGAGCAGTGTCAGGTGTGACTGTGAGGCAATGGCAAATGGTTTACATGGCTCATGAGCCAGGTCCCTGAGAGGACAGGACTGGCTCTGCTCGCTCCCTGCTGTCAGTTACACCAGCGGCACCCAAACTTTTTTCCTTGGAGGTTCCTTCTACATATTTTAAGAGCATTTTACTTCACAAAAAAATAAAACAGCATAAACAGTGATTTGTTTTGTAGGTTTATTAAAATATTTTGTTTCATTATAAACATATGGCAGGCCAAATTGAATCTTCTGATGGGCCAACGTTGGCCATTTTGACAACCCTTATCTACACAGTCTGTGTTTATGGGAGCTCTCCTTTGGCCCCTTATCTACAATATCTCCGGATGCTTGCCGCTCATGTACTGCCTACCCAACTACTGGGCTGTGAAAGAGAGTGGGAGAACAAGAGATAGAGATGGCATAAGTGTGTGTGTGTATGTATGTGTGTGTGTCTGTCTGTGCAAATCTATGCATGTGTGGTGTTTTACAGGAGCAAAAAGAGTCAAGGAGGTAAACGAGTGCCCGAGGGAGAATACCCTGGGAGAAGTGGAGGTGGTAGGAGGACAGGCTGGGGAAAAGTAAGATTAATGACGCTTGGGTAAACGAGTGCTCCTGCTGGCCCAGACTTTAAAGACAGCGGGAGTTAGTTACTGGCTTGTGGTCCAGCAGGGATGTGTTTCCCACATCTTCCCATTAAAAAACATTGAAAGAGCCATGTTGGATCCCAGGCAGAGCAGACAGACTACCATCACCCTTGATGTATGCAGTACAAAACTGATCAGCAGAAGTGTTTGAGGTGAGCGACTGACCCCATGAGGACTATTTCATCAACTGTCTACCAACCTTGAAATGATGATAGAAGGAGACATTTCATCTGATTTTAAGAACTTTTTACTAGTCTCCTGCTGCACAGTAATCACACTTAGTTTCAGGGGAGACTCATTTTCCCAGCATGCCTCACTCTGGTGCGCCTGCACAATGTTCCTAGACTTAATGGCAGGCACAATGCTCAGTCTGGAAGCTACCAAACTCAAGCTGCAGCGTGTAGGAACTCTATTCCAGAGTGCTTGTATCTGTCATGATCAGACAAGACGCCACAACAGCAACCAGCAGGACACACAAGGTGTAAGAAATGTATGTATTGTGTTATTGGAGATGTAAACATTTTGCCGTGCAGATAATATTGAGCCAGCAGTGCATTCCTTCGTGACCCCAACAAGTGCAAACTGAGAGCCGTGATAGCATCTCATTCGTACTCGCACACGTCTGAGAGATAAGTTAGTGCCACACGTCTCGATGTGTCCACATTAGATTCTTACTCAGACCGTGGGGGAAAACACAAAAGACAGATAAGCAGATATATGGGGGAGATAATGGGAGTTGACAGTCAACCATTAGAGCGAATGGTGGAGAAAACAAGCTGATAAATGCTTATTGTATTACACAATGGGGAGTTTATTGAAGTCATGGCGGTGGCTTTCATACCCGCATCCCGATCTTTCTTGTTAAAGAACTGTTTAAATGCTACCCGTCCCCCGGCTGTGTGGAGACCAGCAGCAGCGTCCACTAAAGTTGTTTATGACAGCAATTTATCACCTTCTT
>JBBPCS010046709.1:2922-19493 GCA_037974645.1 Hollardia meadi
CCCCCCCCCCCCCCCCCCCCCCCCCCCCCCCCCCCCCCCCCCCCCCCCCCCCCCCCCCCAAAGAAACACCGAGATGCAAATGTTGTGGAATCATACTGGGAATGTGTTGCTTAACGTCCATTTTAATATTATTCATTAAAAATAAAAATATGTGTTCAACATTTATGTGCCTATGGTGTTTTACAGCTTTTTAAGAGCAATACGCCATTCAAGGCCAAGCATTTTTAGTTTTATTCTAGGTGCTCTATAATAATGTGTCTTAGCTCCTTTTAAATCACTGTACCACATCGTGTTGAGTTGCCTCCTTTTTCGATACGTGTTGAGTTTTCGCTCGGCCTTAAAATACACGCTTGGATTAGATCCATGGGTGGGAGGTGAGTATCACATTAGCTCGCTTCCCCTCTCAGCCTGCTTTTCTCTATTTAGACAGACAGAGCAGAAAGAAAGTGACTGACAGCTTCTGGCTGTTTGCTTACACTTCAGTTCTAAGCTTGATTTCTCAATTAACCTGGATATGGGTCAGTGATTCAAATGCATAACTTAAGAGCTCAAGTCAGCTGCTTCTCTGTTTTGGAGAAATAACATTGGCCTTATTAGCTTCATCACAGAGGTCATAACTGTTGTTTACCTTGAAAATCACAAGTCAAATTTAACGGGCAAATACGCCTTAATGTATTGGTTGTGAGATTTTGTGCAATATTTATCATTGGTGAATAGTTTAATAGTCCTTGTACTGGCCTCAAGGTGATTGCTCTGATTTGTATATCAGTGTACTGGGGAAACACAGGTACACGACATACACGATATATCAGATTTAGCTTTTTAAGTGCCCAAATTCTAAAAATACAGTATATGGATGCCTCACATCAGCCAGAGGCCGTTGTTCAAAGTAATTCAATTCAAAATAAATGAATATCATGTCATATTGTCAGTCGACAGTATTTTAATCCTCATACGAACCAACTCTGTAAGCATACAACCGTCTTTATTACATTTGAATGCTCGCAAGTTGTGGGTAGGAATCTTTCCTACCATCCATCTTGTATGACTTTGTCATTGCCTTCCATAAGAGCACATACAGTATGCAAACTTGACTGTGGAGCCCTGAGGGGTGTACTATGAAGGAAGATTAATGAGTTAGCGAGGAATGCTGAGTTTAAAGCCAGGGCTTTCACAGCATCAATGTGCAGGTAAGCTATTTGATAATCAGTTTTGTCATGTGATTTGTGGTGGCACATGCACATTGACATATGCACACATGCACAATAGACTTTACAAATAATGAAATATTCACGTGGCACAAACTTTGTTACAATACTTTGTCAGTTAATAAGCACAAAGGGTTCCCTTTAAAAGCCTTCACTGGTACCTCTGATTCAGTGCTTTCATTGTGAAATTAACCTGAAATGCCTTTGTAGATGACTTGTGACCACCAATTAATGGTCACAAGTGTGGATGCACGATGGCCTGGCTCTGCTCATGACTCCCATATTTTCAGGGAGTCTTTGTTCGGTCACCAGTTTGAGGAAGGTATGGCAAATATACATATTTTTATTCTATTCTTCTCTAACTGTAACACACAAAGTAATTTCCTCTCTCTTTGGGCTATTTGATGAACCTCTACTGGGGGACAGAGGATATCCTTTTACCAGGCAATTGATGAACCCCTATCCTGACCCACAGACTCCTTCTCAAAAGCGCTTTAAATAAATGCAGGGTCAGGATAGAGACAACCTTTGGGGTCATCAAGTTCCATTTTAACTGTCTCCGTTGCCTGAGGGTCTCTCCTGAGCGGGCTTGTCAGATAATATCTGCATGTGTGGTGCTCCACAATGTTGCTGTAATTAGGAAGGAAAGACCCCCTCATGTGCCCGTGGTGGCACCAGATATCATGGACCCCATCACCCTTGATCACCCCACTAACACGGTCATCAAACAGGCCACAACCGAACATTTTTCATGCATCACAGAATGCTATTTTGCTTATTTCACCGCCTTTTCTGGGAAAAGAGAAAAGTCATGAGTATATAATGTCAATCATGCTTTATCAAAACTTTACTGCAATACCTTCTTCTCATACTCCAGTTGCTCCATCTGAAGTTTGAGTTTTTTAATTTCTAATTATGTTTTTGATGCTATCCAGCTCCAAGTTCATTTTATAGAGGGCTCTTAAATTGTCTGCTCCAAACTGTATAAATGGTAGTAGTAGTATTAGTATGAGGACATTGAGGTGTTCATCAAGCAATAGAGATGGGTTGGATAGACTTTTCCAGTCACGTTGGTTTTGTACTGTGTTCAAGATTCACTTAGAATGGTGAATTCTTGGGCTCACTTTCAAAGATGTACATAGAACTAGTACAAAATATAGGACCCTTAATAGTTTGTTTGTTTCATGGCCTCAATGTGGATGACACAGGTTGTGCTGCATATTTTCCTCTCCCTATGAAATTAATCATCAATCGAAGCCACTTAATTATTTAAATTCAATGATAAATTTAGATAAACAATTCTAAAGATTATAATCTGCAAAGGCATCTCTGAATATACAGTGTGTCATCACCAACCTCCACCTGAAGAATTCAGAACTGCATGAAGTGGATTCAACACATCAGCAAACATTAATGAGTACATGACAACTTGCTTTGACAGTCAGGCCTACCTCTGGGGGTCAACCAGTTTGGCTCAACTAAGACCACAGTATCTCCTTCAACTGTAAATTAGATAAAGACCATTCTCAACCTGATGGCCTACATATATGCATTTAGCGCTTGAACACCTCCTTTTATCCTGTCCATTATTGGGCGACCATTTTTGTTAGAAAGTGCCAGCTCCTCTGAAACCGTATATTCTGGTGGAGCTGGCCCCCCTGCCCCCATTTTTTTCTGTTTGCTACAGGTAATATTAACACACTGTAAATTTGACTGTTAGGTTTAGTGTCTTAACTGGACCCAAAATGCAGACTCAGGCACGGACAGTTGGTAGTGTTCAATAAAAAGAGATTTATTAACAAGTAACTTAAGTCAGTGAGGTGAGCCAGGCGGTGGAGCGGTGGTGGCAAGGTGTAGATCCTGAGAGTGTAGATGGAACGAGGCAGGCGGGAGGAATATCTTGACAGAGGTTACAAGGAGCCAGGGTGGAGCATTTTTTCCGAAGCGGACTTGAGTTGATCTGGGCACAGGAGAACAAGGGTGAACAGCAAAAGACTCGAGTAAACAAGCATTAGAATGAGCTCAATACCACTGAGTGTTCACGGACGATCTGTCGAATACTGGAGTGGAGAACCGGGGTTATATACAGTGGCTTCAGGTGGCGTTGCTGAGTAGATTAGTCACAAGCGATTCAGATGAGAGGGCGGGAGATTCAGAGACAGGTAGAAGGAGAGCGCCCACGCCCTGAAGAAAACGCATACATACATACACACACCCACACACATCACAGACAGGGAGAGACAGACAAGAATCCCAGGGAAGGGGAATGGTAGAGACACTAGGGAGTGAGAGGAACTGCCAAAACCCTGACATTGACACAACATATCATCCGTACACTAAAAGAATGATGGAGGCACAGCAGCTACATACCACTTTGGATGATGTTTTTATGCTTGGTCCTAATTTGCTGCCAAGTCCATTTTAAACTGCTGGTACTGCAGAACAGTAGAAAATGCATTAGACTATTAGTAGGCTATTTATCACAGATAATATTTAATCAATAAAATCAATGTCACTTTGATTTCGGACAAAATAAAAGTGATTTCCACATATTCTTCATTACGGGACAGACCTAAATGCAATTTTTGAGTGTAATATTTAAATATCAATTTAAAGAGCTCTACAATGTGCAGTTGTAACCTTAGGAATAAAAGGGGCATTAGGAGTGCATTGAGAGGTAAAAATATATACAGGCTATTAACTTACGCATTTACACGGTCCGCAATTTCTTTGCCAGCATTCCTCTCTTGCCTTATTTGCAGCAACAGTGTTGCTTTGTGCTGTAATGTTTTTTTTTATATTCTTCATAGTTCTCCATTATAACAACCTGTTCCTCTTGACTGAAGTAGGCGGCAGGTGATCGGTCCATTTTGAGTGGAGTAAGAGTCAAATGACACACCAAACACCCCTTTTTATAGGAACATGTACAGAGCCTGATCAGGAAAACCTGCATTGCCAAAGAAAGTTGATAACCCCGTTTGTGATACTCATTATCTCTGACTGCAGCTTTAGGTCAGCCAGGTCACGCGAAGAAAGCCTGGCTCTGTTGAACTTGCTTCATACATCCTCTGCACAGTCAAAACTGATGCTGACTAAGCTGCCATTTGAAGAGTTGGGAGTTAGAACGTGTTATCATGACCTCTGCCATCAGTGTATCAATGTGTGTGTAAATGTGTTGTAAAACACCTCAAGTAGTCGATAGACTAGAAAAGTGCTATATAAATGGAAGTCCATTTAACCATTTGTCCATGTTTCCTTGCACCTTCTCCCTACAAGATGTCATGCTACTTACACCATCATTTCTGAGAGACAAGGATCATAATTCACTTGGCCACTGAAGGTACTTGTCGGGTAAATGTGAACAGAAAACACATCAGAAGTGCAGTGACACAATCATAATTGTTCTGATGTTAGAAGAGCTCCATCATCATCATCATCATCATCATGATTGGTTGCTTGGCAATTGAAAGAAATAAAAATCATTTTTGGACAATCCAAACTATAAAGTGTTTTCTGCCTGGTTATTTCGTTGCAGTGAAACAGTGAGAATAAAGTAAAGTATGAAGAAAGATCACTTAAACAGACAAGTGCATAAGTTCAGGACCGGAGACACAGACAGAGAAGTTGAGTGAGGCTGTCAGACATCCAGAGAGACAGAGATCCAGAGACTCATTGAATGCTATTAAAAGTTTAGAGAGGCAGACAGAATAAAACAAGAAAATGAGAATTTAATGAAGACATTTGGCATTTCTATCCTTCTGCATCTCACTCTCCCATTTCTATTTATTGCTCCAATCCCTTTACTCTGTTTTTACACACACACACACACACACACACACAGACACTATACATTTCTACATATGCAAGCATGCACATTGCAATCCACATGCAAACAAATGCACAATAGGCAGTGTTTCCCACAAATTATGCACAGTTTAAAGTCAAATGCATCAATATGGTGTACTTTGACAGCAAGATTAAGAAGCTAGATCGTAAATAACATAAGCACGAATAAGAAATTGAAGAAAATATATTTGTCACGGCAACGGCAGTGCGTGCAGGTGCAGCGGCCGGTAGCACCTTCAAACTTGCTACATTTTTGTTTTTAATCTGTTGTTTTTTTCGGCTTTACTGCGGAAACACATATTACCTTTGGGAGAAATACACACATCGGCATTGGAGAAGGGGACGCAGAGTTTGAATTAACAGCAGCAGATTTTTCGGACGATCACTGCCCACGGCACGTTTTGACTGTGCAGCCAGACCAGCTGGACTGCCCCAGGAGGAGAGGAAAGAGATCCAGGATGGCAGCCGTGCTTGCCCAGCTTGGGCTTAAGGCTGCTCCTGGTTAATGTTCAGTGGCAGGAAAATGAAACAGACGAAATAGGACTAGGAGGCTGGCCAAGTAACGGAAAAGCAGCGACCGTTATGTCTACATCTTCACAGAGACCTGTCTCCACCACAACATCACAGATCAAGGTGTTGGACTTGATGGGTGGAATCGCGTTCTGAGCCGACAAAGCGCAGGACCCCAGGCAGACAACGGGAGGCATGCTCCGTGTTTACAGTACATCATTGATGCTTGATGCTCAAATACAGCCAAAGTTAATGGACAATGTTTCCCAGAGGTCAAATTCTTAATGTGAGGATATCAACCATATTATCATCACCATCTCTGCTGTTTACATTCCCCCAGATTCAAATAAAAAAATGCATAGAATTATTTCCTGGGTGTATACGTGTAAAAATGTATATTTAAATATAAATAACTGTATATACTACTCTGTTTTTATATTTTTTGTATATCCTATTCCAAAATGAAGCCTATCAGCCAATGTCAACAGCCAGTGTCAATCCATTGCTTTCCATCTTGCATTAGTCCAGCGTTGTAAGTAAACCTTGACAGAGAGGTTGACAGACAGACTAGATAATGATTATTGTTTCAAAATGATGTACCTGTGAGTGTCATCACACTCATATATTGCCTTGACTCTCTGCACATGCAGATGAATTCATGTTCAGGCGTGGCGCGGGTTATCTTTTCCAAGCCACAATTTATTAACTCTGTTGCCCGATGGCATTTATGAAACATGATGAATAGTTGTATTTCACTCTCACTTTTTCAAGCACAAAGTCACAGAACATAGCCTTGCAAGTGGCTGCAGGACACAGACTAACAGATGTACTGCCCAGTGAGGTTAGAGAGAGATGCACTGCAAGCTCATACATCAACTTAACGTTATATTTGCTCACATCAAGCTTGGAGAGAACACAGGTTTACTTGATTGCTGTTGACTCAATTCACTCTCATAGTGTTTTTTTTTTTTTTTACTAGACCAGGCACACAGAAACATACACTAAAACAATTTTCAGCCACAGTGTTTCTTGAGGTAAAGATGTTGTATCTGAACAATCTATCACACACCTGCACAAAACACATGCATACTGTATATGAATATTGTTCACACACAAACAGTAATGTGTCATCACGATCACGTATTCGCCCACTGAAAATTTGCATAAACGTAGCCGGCCGCCAGGACACGCCTACCCGAATATGTGGGAAGCCCAGCCAATATAAGGCTACGTCCACGCTGCCTCGCATACTGCCACCTCTTCAGCGAGCGGCGCAGGAACGGCAGGGCCCGATGGTAGAGGGCTCCGACTATGCTTATAGAACAAGGGTTACAATAATGTAACTTTACGTTCTATCTCACACAGGCTCCACTCTCTATTGGACTCTATGGGTACAAGGGGTGGAGCCCGATAAGTGACCGCCCTGCCGCAACCAATATCGGCCCACCACACCAAACCTGACCGGCAAGGGGTAACTGTCACTGCCCGCCTACTTCCTATCTTAGTCATCGCCAAAAGGAAGTACATAACATGCAAAAGTGCAAACTGGGCAAAGCAGATGCAGTCTCGCCTCCCTGACCAACGTGGGGAGAAGGGCAGAAAGCATCCAACCGAATAACTCTTGACCTGAATGAGCTCCCTAAGTTCTTAGGAATAAAGGAAAGGTTCAGTCTGAGAACCGCCCCACTGCGGTCACCCCGGAGTACCAAACAGCAGGGGTTAACCGACAGGGTGGGCAGCTTACCCACCCTCTTGGCTGAGATCAAAGCAAGCAACATAGAATAGAAAAGAATAGAATAGAATAGATCTTTCTTGTCCACTAGGGGTGGAAATTTGTCTTCGGCTCACCAAAGCAAAACAGTTCAGACTTGAATGAAAACGCTCCAGAGGCTCATAGGGGTCAGACACCAAGGCCTTGAGCACCAGTCGAAGCTCCCAGGGATCTAGGGAGCATGTGGCTGTGGCGAAGCCAGCGAAATGCCACTCAAAAATTGTTTGCTGCTGCTGCCAGCTGTGCACCCAGCTGGAATATTTTGTCAAAAAATCCCAGAGTTTCTCTGTCACGCTGCAGGGGAGGAAGCAGCTTCCTGTCTGTCGACCATCCAGATGACTGTGGTAACAGGAGGGCAGTGAGGGCATCATTATGTGCCCTTCCGCACTTGTAATGTTACATTAATGAACCAGTGTTCTTCACTACAGGCCACCCTGCCAAAGTTTGTGATATTTGTACCAATTGTGCTGGTAATTGATAATATTTTATTGTAGATGCTTCTAAATGGCTAATTGCTGTCAAAGAGCTGTGCAATTATTTTGCGTGTGTGTATTCCATCCCAACCCTGTCTGGATGTATATACAAACGACAAGGCAAGGCAACTATTTGCCCTCTCAGGAAGAAATATTCCTTACCCTGCACTGTTCCTGTTGAATGTACAATGAATGTGATTTTGAACAATGGTGCACAATCACTGCTTAAAGATCCTGACTTGTCATTCTTTCAAGAACTGAAAGTAATTATGCTTTACAACAGCCCCTAATATCAATACTAACAATATGCTTTACATTCATGCCATTAGTCCCAATATGGCAAACACACTTTGTTTTCACTTATTTTGCTTGATTAGACCTCAGGGTAGAGTGGTTGTGTACAGCCTGTGACTGACTGACTCACATTTACCGCTCATGCTGGTTTTGTTGCACCTGCTAAGGCAGCTAAACTTTCAATATTATAGGTTTTTAAAGGCAGACATTTTTGACATATCATCACAGGAGCATTAATAATGCCTACAGTCTGTTCAGGTGTTGCAGTTTCAGAGCCCTTATACTGTACATCTGACCGCAAGTGTGTGTTTTTTCATGCCCTGTACACCCACACAGTTTTTATGGCTAATTAGACCTGCTTGGGTTGAAGTTGGGAAGACCTATGCTGGGAGGTATGTGACATCACACACATTGAGACAGTCCTGAGAAGTCCCATCAGGCAAATTAAATGAAAACACCTGTGGAGGTGATGGTTGTAGGTACAGTAGAAACACCGGTTAGTGTACAGTCCTCAAGAGTGTTGATTAATGAAAAGGAGTGCTGCAGGATGCTCAAAATTATTTTGCAAGTGAAAAATAGCCACTGTGATAGCCACTGAACTACCTAGCTAGTGGTTTTTCAACCATCACATCGTGTTACGGACAGGAAGTGTCTTGGTGCGCTCTAGGACAGACTTGAAACAAGTCTTAATGAATCTCTGCCTCTGATTCAGCAATCATCCATTAACTGTAAGACATAACACCAACGCAACTACAATTATTTACTCTAAACCTGAGTCATTCTTTACAATCTTTACATGCTACATAAGCCTTGTAGCTCCATTCACTTCAAGTCACTTTTTTATGTTTAGAGGTTCAACGGGGTATTCATTTTTTAATTCTGGAATTTGGGAGAGCCATAGATTTTTTTCTGTGAGATTCCTGGTACATTAATTTAGTCTACTATATCTACTACTATATCATGTAATATAACTAACATTATATCTAGTACACTGTGCAGCAGTTGTCAAAGTTACAACACTGCCTTCCTATTAACGTGTTCAGAGATGAAGTTTTAACAGAATAATGCACCCAAAAATGAAAATTCAGTCATTAGCTACTCACCCCCATGTTGATGGAAAGTCAGGTGTTTCAAGTTTCTGGAGCTTCACGGCAAAACAGCATTGCAGCATTCTCCTAAACAACTGAAGTAGATTGCTTGTGTAAAATGTATAAAAACAACTGCACTAAAGACTTTATACTATATATATTTTCATTTTTGGGTGAACTGTTCCTTTAAAACATAATTGCACTCCCTTCATGCAACTATTTCCCCCAGCACCAGTCAAAGTAGCCATTTCATTTTGTATATTCTATCAAATAATGAGAAATATTCCACACCAGTTTACTGGTTCCTCCTCATACCTGTAAAAAATGTCAATTTCCTCATATACTGAGGCTTTTCAGCTCCGATAAAGCATGCAGCACACTGCTCCAAAGGAGCCTTTCCAGTTGAATTATCTCATTAAGTCATTTTGATATTAAATACTACTATCTTGTGAGTTTAATGCATTCTACCAGTGCAGCAAGAATAGCCATACGAGTCATTAATTCTGCCTAATAGTTAAAAGCTGTCTTAGGTCGAGGTTACTGTTTATTCAGGCTCCATGTGTCTCTGAATAATACATATTTGGTTTGTCAGGTGTAATTGTTTGCAAAACACGTGTGGGACTGTGCAGGCGTAATTCACTAAAGAGATGTCAATCAAAATATTCCTCAAATTTCCATACCGAGTGTACAGCTGCAGGCGGAGAGAAACAAGCACATAAAATACTAATTCTCATGACACAAACTATATCACGCAGTTTGTGCAAATTATACGTCTCCTGATTGTCCCTGATGCCACAAAGTTCATTACATGTTTTGTCTTATCATACAAAATACCATTACTTCATATATTTATAAATAAAGAATATGTCTTTTGATTTTGAGTTCTTTATATCAGATTGACTCTTTACCGTCATGTTATATTTCTTTTCTGTTTCTGTGTAATTTTAATAATGATGAGTCGGTGACGGAAGTTGATAGAGATAAGGGAGAGGGGGCAGTGGAGGATGGACAGAGAAGCCCCAATATGACGGTGAAGCTATATCTGGGTTTGTGTTGCCACCTCATGGCCATGAGGGGTAAAACAACCAGAGAGGACATTTGCGTCACAGGCATTTGGGATATGTGTGAGTGGAAATGAGGGCAGGAAATAATGGGCTCAGAACAGACATTAACAAGAGCTCTCATCACTCAAATCCCCTTAGAAGGCAGTCAGACAGAGAAGAGCTGCTGCTGTAGTTGGACCAAGGTTGTTAGTTAAAATCACTAGTTTCTGAATATCCAGTAACCAGCTTCAGAACAGATTTACCTTTGCAGATCACCACCAGTCAGAAATACAAAGAATACAACCTTTTCACTTCGGTGAAACCTGTAGTTGAGCAGATGTGTTTGCAGGGTATAGTCTTCATAAAGTTGTACAAACACACTCAAGCTTTCTACCATAATGTTTACAGTTACAGAGCCAACTGCAAATTTATAGCAATAGAACATGAAATGTTCAGTGTGAATCATCTTTTTTTTTTTTTAAACAAAAAAAACATGCCAATCTCAAAACTGAAGGATCCTACAGTTAATTACACAAACAGCTGATATAGATTCATTTGTCCTCTTTGCAGAGCTAAAGAGCAGCTTAGCGGAGCAGCTGCTGTTTTTGCTGGTGTTGTTGTCAAGTGCAAAGGATTAAAAACATGGATTTACCTGCACCTTTAACATGGTTCAGTTCATTGAAGATCCCCTCCTGACATAGTCTGCTTTGAATCATAAGATATGGTTGCTATGGTTGCCCATTTAAAAAAAGTTTAAAGTTTAAGTTCAGTTAACAAGTTAACAATTTTCAAAAGTACATCTATTCCTCCTCATTTAAACAAATCCATAATAAATTAATATGCAAATGTTGTTTGTTTCAAAATTTTAACTGCTGGACACAAGATGTCTCCTACGTCCATGAAAAGTCAATTCTCAGTGCATGTGACCTGGAGGCTTCATGTTTCATCATCCCACTTGAGTAAGTAAGTTGTACATTGGACTACGAACGGCATCCAAACTAAAGACCGTCTTGTACATTAAAATCAGATTTAAGATGAGCACAGAGAAACTTTCCTCCTTCAGCAGATAAATCTGAAAATAACCGCTGCACATACATTATTCTGCTCAGTGAGGGTAAAACATCCAAGTGAAATAACAACAAGAAAAAAATATTTTTGAGCAGAACAACAAACAGGCAGCAATATAACCCTAACCATAAAGCCATTTTGGCCAATCAGAAGCCTGGAAAAAAGTTATTAATAGTTCCAGTAAATAGCCAATAGGGATGTTCTGATTAACATATCATTTGAATATCCAATCAGGGTGCCTCTGTTTGTCAACATAACTGTGTGTGTGTATGTGTAAGCATGTAAAAAGTCCAGTTAGCAACGTTAACACCAGCACTAGTTTGACTGCATCCGCCATTGCACAAAACTGTCTCATGAACAAAATAGATAACGTCGCACACTGATGTCAAACAAAGGAGAAACCCAGCGCACAGTGTGACGTTACCAGCCAAAAACCAGTTTTCCCTGTCTACACGTAAACACTGAAAACTGAGTTTCTGAAAATCTCCACCCTGGACGGAGTTTTCCAAAAGGTTTGTTTTCGGTGACCTAAAACGCACTTTGCGTGTGGACGAGGAGACAAGGACTAAGTTTGACAACACTCACTGTAGTCTTTCTGGACCCGTCAGTGATGTGGACTGTTGTGTCAACAGTTCAGTCAACAGCACAATTTCTGCTGCATGTTTTACATTTTCTCTGAGCAGAAAAGAGATTTATCAGAGATAATAGCAAACCCGGAGAAGATCAGTTTCTCCTCGTTTATCTCTTCTTTTATGATGATACAGATGAAAGTTGGACAGGAGTGCTTTACGAGGAGACATCAATCAAACAGACACTTCATTTGTCAACATTTGATCAAGACACCTGAAATTTGGATAATGTTAATTCAAGCTTCAACTCTATTTTTCCTACTGCTTCACTTACAAATTTCCAACACTTTCACCTTCTCTCAATAATGCAAAACTGCTCTCCGGAGGAGAGTGGGCTTCATGCTGCACATCAGAAGACATGCATCCACTGATGCTTCCTATCTCTCCGTAGCTTTATGTTACTTGGCCAGAAAAAAAAAAATCCCATTCAAGTTTAACTCAGCCAATGAGCTCATTTCTGCATCTGCAACAGCTCTTTCCTCCTGCAAATGTTTGAACTAAAACTCAACCTTGCTTTTTTAAAGATAAGGCTTATAGAGACACTCATAATAAATGGGCAGTCACAGCCTTTTAGCTCAAAGGTGGGACAACTAATGCCCCTGTGGCTCGTAAAATAGCACACACACACACACACACACACACCAAGCAAACTAGATGGATAGACCATCAAAGTGGGGTTAGACTCTCCAGTCCTCCATATCCTTTGAGTCCTTAATTATTGCATAAACCTGCGATTTGTTACCGTGAAGGAGCACCAGGCTCGCTAAGTCATTGTCCTTGTGCAAGCAATTTACTGAGTGCGACTTTGACTCTTAATTCTCAAGTATTTGTCCCTGTGTGTCCTGCTGATTCAATCTCTGCTTTGACAGTTTGCAAGGAGTTGGCACAGAGATGATAAAACCTTAAAGAAACCCTTTCGGAATTTGATTCACCTTCTCTTCTGTGTGTTTTGATGATCTTTTCTCTTATCTCAACAGAGACAGTCTTTTCAACAGCCAAACAAAAAGCAAAGAAATAAAAATGACACGAGTGCTCTGGAAGAATTAACATTTAAAATGTAAGTCATGTCAGGTGGTCTGTGAGTTGACCCAAGCTGTCAGCACTATAAAGCCCCTGCCAAAATGACAACAGCTCAGCTGTAAACTGGAGCAGGATGAACAGCATTCATGAGGGATGAGATCAAGGAGAAACCTGCTTTTCATATTGCAAACTGCAATCAAGGTTAAACTCTTTGCGTTTTATGCCAAGGGGAGTAGAGTTAATATATACAGTCTGCTGATTGATGTTCAAATAATCAAAGGGCCTGTCTCCAATGATTGACAGACACAGGTTGACAATTGACAAGGGCTTTATGTGGCTGCCGCTTCAGTGTGATCAATGTTAGCTGTGTGTGATGAATATTTGCTGGGCCCCTCAAATCCTCTGCTCTTGTGATTATTAAACGATTTTGTGGTGGCAAGTGTTTGAAAAGGGGATATTCAAAAAACTTAAGAACACTCAAAGTATTTTCATTTAAAAAAAAATTTTCACAGACACACTTTCCCCATCTCTTCCCCTCCTGATTTAGGTCCTTCTTGTTTGTTCTCCACATGAATCTGTTTGCCGCTTGCTATGAATAATTAGGTTTGCCTTCACACTGTGTTTGTATGTGAGTGTTCATTTTCATTTCTTTATATAGAAACACATCAAGCAGACACTTGGATATTTTAGAAAAAGGCTCTAATGTTCTGATTCAGCACTAAGTACAGATATAGACTCTGTGTGTGGGGTGTGGGGTGTGTGTGTGTGTGTGTGTGTGTGGGTGGGTGTGTGTGTGTGAGCGAATGAGAGAAGTTAGAGCACATTAAAAGTGGGTATGTTGTGTGGTTGAATGTAGGACAGTTGTTTTGGCATCCCCATGGATATCATGGCATTTCAAGCACACATAATAGTACATAGGTGCACACACACACACACACACACACACACAAACCATTATCAAGCTCCCTTCCCTCCCTGAGTAGTGTCAAGTCCACCGTTTGTATCTTATGGTCAATTTATGAACCTAATTACCAACCTAATCAATTATCAATTGTCTTTTCACTCCACAAAGAATATCCCAGACCCCCTCGCACACACACACAGACACACACACAAAAATTCACTACACAGGACCAATTCTAACATTGGCCCCAGGCCACATTCAATCTGAAAATGTCACCTTGATGATGCAGATGATACACAATCAGATGTTCAACACAGCACAGGCTTTTAGGGGGAAAGGGAGGTAATTGGCAAAAATACCTTTTGGCACAGATAGTGAGTAGTAAAAGAAAAAAAGAGATTGTGGCTGTTAAGTAAACTGTGAGACAAGAGAGAGTTAACGCAATCGACTGATAAAAACTGAATAATGGTCTCCACAAACAATGGCCAGCTCCCAAATAAAGCCTGGAGAAAAAAACAAAGGTGGATAAACGTGCATTCCAGCTAAGTTTATACCATGGTCTAAGTGAATATTGGATTCTAATTCTAATTCCTTATAATGGACACCTTATTAGTAGTTCTTGTCACACTGTCTGCTTACCATTCTAAATTAATGCGTTGGCAGTCTTGACGTTAGAAATAAATTACATGAAAAAAAAAACTAATACAAAGTGTCCAGTGACTCCAGGTGTGTATCCTTTCAGAAGCTCAGGGTTCTGCTCACAGTTCACTCCAGCCCATAGCAGCTGCCTGCCAACTGGCATATCTCCCTCTGCTCCAGTCTGTTATTATAGTTAACCGCATAGCAAGCCATATTATTTGTCTGATATTTGCATGAAATTGCATGAAGTTTGATATTTGCAGGTATTCTTCACAAAGGCACCAATACGACAAATACGACTGAGAGGTCAAGTTCAGTGACTCAAATTAGCTGAGGCGATGTCTAGCAAAAAATCCACCCCCCATGTCATTTTCATGTAAAGCCCCAAACGGCTTTTGTACCAGGCTGCAATGTTTATTTCCACTGTAAAGTCGGTCAGTTTAACATGAGGGTCCATGAAGACAGGCTCACTTTTGGAGCCAGCCAGTGGCCATTGGAGTAACTGCAGTTTTTGGTTTATTTTCAACCCTGGAGGGTTGCTTGACTGAAATGCTAGAGGACTTTTTATATGAAACAGATGCAGGAAGTGTCGAGCTTGTATTAACAGCATAATGCAGTAACAAAACTTAAACAGGGAAAACAGGAGTGGATCAGAAAACAAAGAGGCTTCCTGCTAACATATGAGCCAATATACTTATCAATCAGAGGGAATTATAAATAAAAGGCTGTCTCTAATATAAGCCTGCCTCAAATAAAGGCATGTTTACCCTCTGCAGTTAAGGATAATGGCCACGGCCACTATTTGAGAAAAATAGCCTACTTACACATTCAGCATAAATGTGACATTAGCCTTAATTTGAGGACAAATATAATTGTCTGTTGGTTGCTCTGATAAACATTGGGTTTATCAAAGCTTTTTCTTTGAGAACATGTTTGTGAGGATAGTGAGTTCATAAAAAGACGCACTTTGTGTCAATAAAATGTGTTATCAGTGAACATGTGTATAATGCAAAGGGTCACGGATACTGTGGAAATACAGTACATGTTGTTAGCCAACAACGTGCTGCTATGTCTGTGTATTTATGCAGAATGAACAGTAAATGAAAAGAAATTAAAATTCATACTGAGTTCTTCTTGTGCTGTGTTGCAGCAAGAAAGTGTTGATAACAGCAGTATGAGTGAACCAAAAAAATGAATTTGCAGCTGTAAAAACAGAACATTGAGCTGACAGATTCTATTGAGCTTAGGGGAAAATTGTATATTTGGGTGATTATTCTCTGTAGGTTGGTCACGATCAGCTTCTGTCTTATTACAATTTGTCATTTTATCCAGTATCAAAATATTTATTGGTGCTGCGAGCAGAGCTGGGCGGCCCTATATGCTCACCACGCACGTTGTGTAAGGCCCCACAAATTAAGCAAGGCCCCACCTCCCCCTCGTGTCAAAGCAAGTGTAATATTGACAACTTAGATGACAGGATGAAGCTGAACTATCCTTCTGGGCACGAGAAAAGAAGAAAAAAAACTCCATGAGAGTGAATTGCGGGAACAGCAGCAGGTAAACTTGTTCTCTCCTCTCCAAGTTTGATTTTGATGAGATGGAAAGCAAGTGATTGACATTGACTATTGATTAAATAGCCTATTGAATTCAAAATGTTAATTAACTGGGCACTGAGTATTCAACCAGGCCATAGTATAGTATTTTACATTTGAAAATGTATTGAATGAAATCTGGAGGAGCCTGTTTAATGGGCCTGAGGGAGCTGATATAATTAATAACAGCATTTTTATAATTTTAAGGTGCTATGCTTAAGTTTGTCAGGAGAGGAGAGGCTAAATCATCAGCCAGTACCAGCGTTAATCGGAAGAGTCTATAGAAAATATTCTGTTCAATAAATATTGTTTATTTCTGTTCTGTATAGGTCTACTTATTCTTAGACTGGGTGAGCAGATGGAGCAAACTGTTTAAAAAGAGGGAGGGTTGTAGTGGGTGCACTGAGGTGTCAGGTGTGACTGTGAGGCAATGGCAAATGGTTTACATGGCACACAGGTCAGGTAGGAGGGCCTCTTAGCAGAAGA
>JBBPCS010046806.1:0-19476 GCA_037974645.1 Hollardia meadi
TAGATCTTTGATTTCAACTCATGAAAAATTGGAGCAAAAACAAAAGTGTTGCGTTTATATTTTTGTTCAGTGTAGTTAGTTAGCAACAAGCTATAGATAGCAACAAGCTATTTTTTTTTGCAGTTGGTAGAGACCAAACTTGAGTTAAAATTTGTGAATAATGGGCTTTATTACAGGTTGCCCAAAACACAACTCCATTAGGATGATGTCTGCTGAATGTGTAAGTACAGGTTGCAAGTTAGCTGAAACATCTTTCTAAATATGTCAGGTGTGTAAATCTCTTAGCTTGAGTTCCTCATAGTCAAAAATAAAATAATACATCTTTAAATACAGGCATACATCCTTACCTATCCTCTGCCATTTAGCTACCCAACTGTCCTCAGGACTCATCATGGCTATCACACTGTGGACATACAGACATTGTTGGTAAACAGTAAGAAAACAATCCAATCAGTACGAAACTTTTATGTGAAAGCTTTTAAATAATCAATGTTTACCCATCAAATGAGGAACTTGTGCATTCATAAACCATCTCTCGGTTCCCTTTCATCTGAAGGTACGACTCACAGTTGTCACAGCCGTCGTATTCAAACTGGTCAATGGTCTGAAGAAGAAAAGGCGAAGATAATCAAGTTATATGAATCCAGGACAGTAAAATCAATTGATTGATGATTGAAGACACTAACTACTTTGATAACAAAAGTTATATTTTTGAGTTTAGCCAAAAAACCTGGCTTGTTAAAAGACGAATAAGACCAAGAACCTTATTGTAAACAAATATACAAAGAGTTACTTTAAAGTTTTAACTACACAACAAAGATGCTGCGCAGAAAGCGGCTACATGTTAGCAGAGACGCTAGCTTGAGCGTTTACTTCTAAAATCTCACGGTTTACCTTCACTAGAGAACAAAGAAGACAAGCTCGCAGATGGCGAAGGTCTTTGGGGACCGTCTCCAATGCCATTACGTTAAGCTTCCTGACGAAATACTTCAATAATACTAGAATATCAAACGGATTAATGTTTTGAATGTGTTCCCGTCGCTGGAGAACTACGTCACTATGTGAGGACCTAGTAAAGGACGAGCACAGAGGCGTCCCTTTTGTGCGCCTGTATAAAAATCTTTCTATCTCCATCGTTAAATAATTATGTCAATTACAGGGATTAGGATTAGGCCCTATATGCTTAAATTGTTTTGTATAGTCACAAAAATGTAATATTTCTCCCACTATGTCCATTCATTTCTCATGAATATACTAAACAGGTATTGTTATTTATTTGGTCATAAGGGATCGAGACCAGTGAAAACCTTTTGATTAAAATAAAAGATGTTTAAATACAAAAAGCAATGACATATTATGGATGGAGGGAAAGATGGATGAATGAATAATAAAACCATCTGGGTCTTATTATATAACCGTATTCCTACAAGTTTAATCGACTCCTGTTTGTTCATAGACTTCCCCTTGACGATAGTCAACAATGCTGCTATGATTACCTGCCTAAGAGTCCTGTGTGTCCACACACACACACACCTGGTTTCCCTCTGGACACACTTATTTTTTAGCAATATTCAAAATTCACTAATGCCATCCACTACATTTAAAATTAAATGATGTACAGGTTACTTCAGTACATTTTGGCAACAGTAATTGTGTTTCTCTCAAGTTCAATTTTAGCTGTTCTTTGTGGCGGGACAAGGTGCTAACCTGAGGAACAGACCATTTTCACAGTAAACATTCTGATATATCATAGCGGTAAATGCACAAGTGGGTTAATATGTTTAATACAGGCCGCTTGAATTAGGCTACATTTAGATATATGCCATTTATAGGGTCCGGCTAGTGTAAATGCTGATTCACTGACATAGCTTACTGGGGCAACGAAATGGAATTGACTAATTGTTAAATTTATTGGTTACAATACCTGTGGTGTTTCTGCTATAACGAGTTAAAATGCTTGCAGTGCCCTGTCAAATTGAGGCTGAAATTGTGTATAATGGGGATTCAAAATTAACTTTGCAGAGTACCAGTATGTACAACAGAAAGACTTCAGACTATGTCAGTGAAGAGGTGGATATTGATATCTGTCTGTTGATAGTAGCTGCTCACTCATGGACTTCACATATCCTAATTGATTATCTATCTATATCAAATATCAAAATCAATAACTGATTGATGATGGGATTTTTTCTAGTTCTACAATTACTACCTTATTTGATAAATTTAGGTTATTTAAATATTCAAATAAGGAAATTGCAGCTCATTTGTCCAAGTGGTGGAAAGTAACTAATACATTTACTCAGGCTACATTAGACATTTAATGTAACTTAATGTGCAACTCCTTGTTATATCTTATAAAATATGTTATATTGTGTATGACTATGTTATACAGCCCAAAAGAAACGCTCCAGCTTGACCAGCTGAAACCACTCAGTGCGTCAGTAATTATAGTAGGCCCTAGCCCTAATTTAATGGTTGCAAAAAAAGAAAAGATAATTTAATGTAGCCTAAATAATTTAAATTAAGCTTAAATTAAGGATTACTTTTGCTTCAAGTATTTTGGTGTCTTTTAGGAAACATTTTGAGTGCAGAACTTGAAGTTGTCCTGGAGTATGGTTAAATTGTAGCACTGTACTTCGGATTTAAATACTTTTTCCACCAGATTTGTTCTCATCACACTAAGCAGCGTTATGGGGAGCAAGTCATAAACTGTCCTCTTTATAGAATCTTATGTATAGAATGTATTATCCTGACAGTTGACAGTTGAAGCAGCTCCGGATGAAACATTTGGACTCTAACGGTTCGGGTACTTCCAACATTTCTGAGAACAGCAGACGGTAAACTTTGGCGATCCAGGTACGGTTATCACAGTGTTTGTTCTTGGTGTAGCATAACCCCCCAAAATACAAAGCAATATCGAAAGAATTTTATGCAACCGTAACCAACATTGCTGTGTTAAAATTAATTTCAAACACAGAGCAGTTCATTGGTGAGCTAACGTCCGCCTAACGCTAACTTAGCTAGCTGAGTACCAGTGATGCTAAAAGTTAGCAACTTCGGGTCTTGTGTCTTAGAACAACTAGCAATGTAACTATTTTATTTTTTGACTATGGTCAACTTTAGACGTTGTAAGAATGGTGCTGGGTTAATTTCATGTGGGTTTCCAATTTGTTATAAATTGAGAGTATATGGGTTTAACATTTTTAAAGTTAGTTAATCCACCCTAACAAAAGTTAACATTATGGAAGTGTGCAATCTTGGCTACGTTAACTAGCTACTTTTTTAAAACTGTATAGCGTTAGCTAGTTAACTGGCTAACTGTTGACAGTTGGCCTGATCTTCAGACGCCGTGCAGTCTTGTGTTCACAAACGTAACGTTACGTCTGTTTCCAATTCTGCAGTTAAAAGCATGGATGTTGGTAGAAGCCCACTCCCTGACAGCATCAACCCCAATAACTTTCCTGCCAAACTGTGGCGTTTGGTGAACAACCCGGCAAATGAAGCCATCTTCTGGGACAGCCAGGGCGAGACTATTGTCATCGATCAACGTCTCTTCGAGAGACAGATCCTGTCTCCAGGCACCATCACCTTGGTCAACACCGACGCCTTCAAAACCACCAACTTCTCAAGCTTTGTCCGTCAGCTCAATCTGTACGGCTTCAGGAAGGTCGACCCAGCGAGTAAAGACAACACCCGGCAGGGTTGGCGTCGCTGGGCGTATCATCATTTTTCCAACACAAATTTCAAGCGAAACCACCCTGAACTTGTTGCGACTCTGAGGAGACGCACTGCCGCCAATAAGATCAAGCTACAGGCTGGTATCAACGTCAATTGTCGGCCCCCGAGTCGGCACCAGCGTTTCAGTGGGGGCGATGGTGTTAGAGATATAAATGTGAAAAGAGGCAAGTCTGTCTTTCACTGATGGAGTAGCTATAGATAGTGGAACTCAATTGTATTAGTCACATAAGTTTCTCTGGTGGTATACTGAATAATTAAAAAATTTAACTATTCTTAAACCGATAAAGAACTGGAAAGGGCCCACAAACCCCCACTTTGAAAATCACCATAAATCTTAAATGTTTTATCACACTTCTCACCAGAACTAAAATTCTAATTGGTTTTAATTCCACAATTCAGTGTGTTGAATTCCGACAATCACTGTCAAACAGGTTCCTATCTCGCTTTTCTTTTTTCCTGTTTCTGCAGGTAGTTCTTCGCTGCTGAGCCCCACACAGCATGAGTCAACTCATCCCTACTATTTAAATAAAGCCCAAGCAATGACGGCACACAATGGAACCCCAGTCCCACCACGATACCTGATAAGGGATCATGGTGCAGCTCTTTCTCCTACTGCCTTTGCTACAGACAAAGGGATTCCAGTATCTTTAAGCCACCACTACGCTGGAGTAGCCTCAAGCTCCAATGCTGTGCCCTTTCAGCAGGGTTTATTGGCCAATGCAAACCATGGAAATCCAAATTTTGTCACTTTTACCCCTCCTAAGGCACAACACCAGCCTGGCTGCTGTCACCCAGGTGAACATAACATCAGTTAACCTGTTGGGAATATGGGTGGAATGAGTTATAAACCGCAGTTGTTACATATCTTAACTTAAATTGTACACAAGTGGGAAAAAGTACTTGTAATGTACTAGTAAGGATCTACATGTCATATTATTAATTATGAATGCAAAGGTTTCAACTCCAAAGGTTTACCCCTGCATTTTATAATCTAAAAATGATCTTTTGTCCTACTTTAAGTTTTCCGGTGCTACCAGCCGAACTACGCGGCTTCACATCTGACTGGTAGTGGGCTTCAGACAGGGCTGTTCTCTGCCCACAGTTTTTACCAGGTTGGTGAATTGGAGTGTATTCACTCTGTCATGTAATCAATAACTATGTTCACAACAAACCTGTGACTGGTCAAGGAAGATATATTTTTAATAATATATATTTTATTTCACTGTTTTAGGCTAGATATCCCGTGAATATGATGTGTCAGAGGGATCATAACCAAGAGCCACAGCACAAGGAATATCAGGAGGTGAACAGATGTGACACTAACTTGGATGCAATTTTCCAGATGGCAGATGAGGTTATGCAACTGCAAACCAGTAGCTGCCTGGTTGCAGTTGTTACACCAGAGAAGCCAGGCCCTGTGTTAGTACCTGCCTCCATCACCTGTAGCACCGTGCTGAGTGGCAACCCTGCCAGCGCCATGCAAAGTAGCCCTTTACATGCTGGAGCTGAGTCAGGCTTTGCTGATGTAGTCTCATACAAACAGCAGGAGGAATCTGTGCTCTCAGTGCCTGAGAAAATGCCTGAAGATGCCATATTTGAGGTAAGCCTCCGCATTGTAGATTTCCTGAAGGCATTTAGCTGTATCTTTTATAAAGCCAAGAAACCCAGGAAGCCTGGGTGAGGTCACTCCAACAGTTTGCAAATAGAAATATTCCCCCAGGTCATATATTTTTATATTTGATAGGTATATTTATTTGAGAATGTAGAGCAACTTTTACATTATTTGTTGTAGTTTCCTCTGTGCCCTGGCAAGATTACCATTGATGATGCAAAGGACCCTGATGTCATAGTTATAGAGGTTAGCAACACTGCAGCTTTATGCTAGGTACAGCAGCTGCACAGGAAGTACACCAAACCTTTAGGTAAGACATTATCGATCGTTTAGCAAGCACATTCAGAATAAAACTCGTGGAAGGATAGACAAGGACAATTTAAATGTACGTTTGCCGGTCATCACTGCAACAAGTTCCCTGACAGTTGGTTATATTTCTTGTTATAGATCTCAACTTGTTGATTTGATTGGCATGTGACAGGAAGTCTTGATTCACTCCAGGACGTGCTCTTATGTTAGTTTTAGTGATTCTTAGTTGTGTAGAACTTTGTTGCTGTTGTGATCTAATTTAAGTCTTTTTTTTTCTTTAATTGCAAAGGTATTTAAATGGTGTACATTTTAATGTGTTTTCCTTATTGTTATTGATGTTGGACAATACTTTTAATTTGAGTAACATTCAAAGTCATATTTTATGTTTCTCCAAGAATTGGAATGACTTGTGCCACAGGAGATTTTAAAGCAAAGCAACATTTTAACACAGTATTATCTAACCTATTTTACTAAGTTGTGATGTTTTTTAAAGAATTGTAATAGTATGATTTATACAGATTTGCAGCAGTATATCTACCTAGACTCTGCATCTCCCCATTTTAATTTGCACATTTCTGTTTGTTTTTAATAACATAACCGTTAGTGCGTGTCGCAGCAAGTTGTAATGAACTGCTTCAATGGGGGAGAACGTATGAAAATATAATTGTTTAAACTACTAATGATTGAGTGCTTTGTGGTGTAGACCAGGTGGAGGTGTCATTTCCCCACCTTTTTATTTTTTTATTTATCACTTCAAAGATGCAGTGCTTCAGTGCTTTTAAAACGTGACATGTTTTTAAATGTAGGCCTACATGTGTAAAAGTATTATAATTAAAGTAAAATATATTTCTGTCAATGCAGCTGGATGGTTTATTTATGTGTATTTAATTGTTGCCACTGCAGCTGTGTGCTACGGGTGTGTGCTGGTTGTGTAGGATGTTGTACACTAGAGGGAGCCACTCACTCGGTTTTGATCAGCGCTGCTGCTGCTGCTGCTGTGCGCCTGCTCCGCCCTCAGCGTTCAATGTGGCCTTCAGGTGCTACTCGGAAGCTCCTGTTACATGGCTTCTTTAACTTTTTAAATTCTGCAGTGTCTAAATAGTTTTGGTTTGAAAACGGATTCTGTAACCAAAGCGGTATATGATAGGTGATTAATATTAAAGACTTCAATATGATCTAAAAATGGGTGAAAATAAGTGTAAACACCTGTTGCAAATTTTACTTTGCACTGTGGTTGTAGCGTTATAGTAACAACTTTGACAGCAATTGTTTCTCCTTCGTCTAAAACAAGACAGGTGACAAAAATCCACCCTTCCCCTAACACAACTGGTCGGTCATGGGCACCGTTTTTTGTGAAACCCCGATGTCCGATAGCACGTGAAGGCAGCCGGACATTGAGCAGGTAGACACTGTCAATGAGATCCCAGGGGAGGGAGAGACAGTCCGGGACGCATAGACTTTTGGGACGGTGTCATAACTGTACGCGGCGTCTCTCCACTTTCTCAACTTTAAATGGAGATCACTAGAAGTCTGGACCACTTTTATTCTCTACTTTTTGTAGAGTTTCTACTCTCTCCTTGGTGATTTTGATAAACGATTCATTTTTCCCTCGGTGTTCTCAGGAGGATCGTACCTCATTCCACACAGTGCAGCGGAATCCAGGGGAATGTCAGGTTTTATTTATTTTTTAAAATATATTTTTTACAGCGAATATGTTTAAATGAAGACCGAGTGTAGAAAATAAGTTGATGGGTCTGTTACAGGAGTCGCTTTGGTTTCGGACCTAGTATAATTACTACCAAGTTATAAGTGAACTACGGGGACGGTCCGTTTGCTGTAGTTAATAATTAGATAAAGCTGTGTGCCGGATTTACCAACTTCTTTGAGGATTATTTTTCGCAACTCCTCGGTTGTAAAAACATTACCCAACCTGTTGGCACTGCATTATCTCAGCATGCCTTATAACTTTCCGGCGGCAACCTGTAAGCCAGCCTTTGAAGTTCAAGCCATCGCTCTCCTGCGTTTTTTTGTGGATTTATCCAAAAAATGTGTCGCCTGAAGGATGTGCCATCTCCTGACACTGTTTGACAACTCGTGTTTTGTGTCACACAATGTGACTGTAATGTAGAGTGACTGGCCCGGGCTGTGATGTGAACACTAGTTCTGATACGGATGAAAATCGATACGCTGTTGCCTGGATCTGCCCTTCTGGGATACAGCAGTTCAACACGTTACACGGACTTTTGTTTATCTCATGAAGACCAGGCCGTTTGGAAACCAATGTACGCTTCAAGCTCTCGCACAACACTGCGTTTCTTCATGGTGCATTTGAGTGCTTTGCCTCTCAAGTTCATTCAAGCTTATTTGATCTCGGAAGATTCCGTTTTTGCTCCATGCGGGCACAGAGTGATACGCATTTCTGAAACGTGTAGCGTTTGAATATTAACTCTGGTGCTGAATGGAAGCTTTAGGACATTTACGCGTGAGTTATGATGGCAGTCCTCCAGCTTTAAAGGTTTGGATTGTATCTGTTTCGCAGTAGTCGTCGAGGCTGAAAGACTTAGTGGGACGTACACACACAGAAACATTGTCTATCCGCGGTGCTTGCCTGCTTTGAAGTCCACCATGTGCGGCCGGGCACCACCGCTACAGCCGAGGCCATGACCGTCCCTCAGCGGCGCTTGGCCGGGCTCTGGCCGTGGCTGCTCATGGCGGCCCTGCAGGTGGTGCTGGGCCAGCCGGGCCTGGAGTCCGAGCGGCCGGCCCTCCGAGCGGTCATCAAGGTGGCACTGCTGAATCACGAGCCGACGGGGAAGCCCATCACCCTGGAAGGGGTGTTCGTGGGAGGAAGCGCCGGCTACGCAGAGGGAAAACTAATGCAGGTAAGGTGTCATAAAGGAGTATCTACATTGTGTGAGCACCACAGACCTCCTAATTCTTACCTAACATTTATCTCCACATATATACAATAAAGATGAACTCTCTCAGGTTGTCACAGGGATGGGCACCTGTTGTCAGGGTTGTTCCAAACTTTCTCCCCTACTAGGTGAACAGCATCATCAAAGCTGTTAGGAGTTGAATGCCTTGCTCAAAGATACTTGGGCAATATGTGGTAATATTTGTTCTTTACTCATGTAGACCTATTGTGTTTGAAGGACAGCTTCACCGCTTGGCATCCTTTGTGCCATGGTGTACACAAATGTTCTGCTGTTCTTCTATCTGCGCAAATGGACATAATTTAAGCAATTCAGAGCTTAGATGAGGATTACTAGACTTAAATGTTCTCCCATATTATGGCATTAAAAAAAATATGAAGTTAACTGATGTCATGCTTTGGGACCCCCCCCTTAAAAGATCCACTGGACTAATCTCTACTACCATCACTGTTGGACTGAAGAGAACTAATTCAACATTCAAAGTTTATAGATTAGAAGGAGTCCACTTCAAAAGCATTCGGTTGAAAGAACACACTGTTCTGCCTTTGAGTGCATGAGTCCCTCTGTAGGGTGACATGTTTCTCTAACCTTAAAACAGTTTACACAGCATCCACTGTCTGATAAACCGAATAATGCCGATGCCTGCTGTACTTGTTGCTATACACCATCAAAACACTGTAGTGACCGTGGGTTACAGTACACGGTATGTTTTCAAGAGGCGCTCACAACACCACGCTTCCCACTCTGCACTCAGCATGTGATGACAGAATATCTAAATTCCTTGAACAATAGCGATGACACAGCCTACAGGTGTTACTGGGGTTAGTTTGTTTTTAGTCTATTTTTACTTATCCCTGAAAAAGAGGGCTTGGTCGAGGTTGCCAACCTTTTCAGGTCAGTGTTTTCTAAGGTGACAGTTTTGTTTTGCAAGAGCTATTTATGGCATCTAATGTTCCTCCAACATTTCTAATAACAAGGTGTGGAGCAAGGACTGTTTAACAACTCAGCAAATCATGTTTAGACTTACACAAATTGCAGAGGTTTTGCAAAAATGCAAAAAATGTAAGCAAGGTTGTTGAGTTTTTTTTCCTTCTTTCTCCCATTTAGAAAAAAAGCATGCCTTTACTCTGCAAATGTAAACTATGAGCTCTTTTCAGCGTGCATATTTAGGATTCAAGAGTGGATTAGGGCTCCGGGGGCAGTAAAGCTTGGCTGTGTCAATTTATTTACCGTCTCCAAAGAAACGGGACGACAGATATGAGGTACTGCAGGATCTTGTCTCTCCTCACTCACCAGGCGTGGGAGGTTTTGTGAATGGCGAGACAGATGCTGCAGTTTGCCATAATTGATAAGGATTTACATGGATTGTCCACGGAGAAAGCCCACTATGAAGCACTGTGAAAGGCCGCCGGTGTTTTCCTCTCCAGTTAAAACCGATTTGTCTTAATGTGTGGGTTGGATGTTGACGACATGTTACGGATGCATATCACAGTGCGGCTGAGATTAAAGACACTTACAGCTTGCTGGGATTTCCAGCTTTCTATATGGTTTTTCCCCATAAAAGCTTGCACTGTGTTTTCTAGTTTCCTGTTAGCCAAAATAAAAATGGGTTTTAGACTAGATGCATGAAAAGCTATTAACCCCCTATCACCAGGTCTCATTCAATCAAAGAGTCTCAGCAGCATATTGTACTTATTACGGTGCTGTACACAATAAGGCAACACAGGTGACAGAGTTTGATCAAGAATGGAGAAGTCATATCTGCACAGATTTCCCTAAAGATGCAAAGGAAAGTACCACATTCAAACTAGTATTTTTATCGCTGCTGCTCAGAATGATAACTTATCCTCTGCTAATAAGATCCCTGTTTTTTTTATTTTTGCTGGCAAAAAAAAGTTTGCACAGTTGGTTCTTTTTTTGTTTCCTTAATTCAGACCATTGATTGTGGTTCTGTCCAAGGCTTGGAAGATGTAGTTTGTGAGACTTCTCAGGCTGTTCCCACAGTGCACAGAGGTGGTGTTATGCTGCAGGATGCTCTTTGTTGCAGCTCAGGCCTGTTCCGACAGGTCCTCACTGCCTCTGCAGGCTGCTTTACGTCCTGCTTTATATTCTCGTCTTCTCATGTATGGGTGAGATGAAGGCTGGCAAGGAGGTTGACTTCCATAGATCTCTGCCTCACTCTGAAGATTTCGCTTTCTCCGCTGTGCTAAAGCTGTCCAGGCTTAATGTATTATCATAACCATAAAGCCAAATTGGTTGATACATGTCTTCTGTGAAGCTTAATTCCAGTTAAAGAGTTCATCAAAAGTACTTTAGGAGCCTGACAACCACTTTTCATCAGATACAGTCATTTTGGTCACATGTTGATCTTCGTCAGCTTTGGGTTGTCATGCTGTCTTATTAGAATGGTCTCATTTTGGAGACTGGTATCTAGGAATGCATCATCTGGTATTATAAGTCAAACAAAAAACAAAAAAACTGCAACTTTTGCATCAGTCGTACAGTGTTGAAAAAGATCAACTTTGCTGTTACATAAAACACAAGGCTTTAAGTTCTCAGGCACCATGTCTGAATTAGGGCATAGAGGAGGTTTAAATTCATATAATATTTAATTCAATACATTATAGACATTTTCTCCTGGACAACTTTCAGGCTCACAAATATTTCTTGCTTTAATCTTTATAAACAGTGCAGATATGTGCATTTTAGCCTTTTGGCAGTAGGTTTTGTAGAGGTACAACTGGAGTTCTTTTATACATCCTGATGATGTCTGTTAACACATGTAAAGAACAAACCCAAGAGAGTACTCGGGACAGCAGAAGTTCCCCGTTTCCCTCAGTATATTCAAGTCATAAGACTCTGCTTTGGTACGTCTCTCCCTCTGATCTATTAAACTGTGATCTCCCTGGAAGTATGCCCTGTCCTCTGAATGAACACGTTCACTGGAACACAGGTTGGGGTCGGGCCAGCACTATTTGGACAAACACAAGTGCTGAGGAATTTTGACTCTCTCCCCGTTTCCAAAATGAAGCTTACACTGTGACCCAAAGCAGAAGTGCAAAGGCTTCTGGGATACCTTTGAACTTGAGACGATTGTCATCTGTCCACTGGCGTCTGTTGAGAGAAGAATTTTGAGTTTATCCTTCAGTGAGTATTGTGCCCAGTTAAAGGACATCATAAAAGCCATCTTGACTTTCTTTTCTTCCTGTTGCTGTATTTTTGGGTCTTTGTGCTTTGAAATGTTGAATTTACCTTCGAGAGCTCCTTTAAATGCATCGGCTATAATTAAGGCACGCCAGGCAATTGACTGAACACCAGTTAACTCTGCACCACTTCACATTCTTTCGTCTCCTTCTCAGTGTCCCACAAGGTACTGAATGCCTCCTCGTCCCTCCCTGGGCCCACCGCTCTCCGAGGCCGCTATCTGCACGTTTCCCTGGCTGGCCCTCAGCACGGCCGTTTGGGAGCAAGGGATGGGAGGGCGGAGGGGGCGCTGAGGGAGAACATCAAAGTGTGTCCAGTTCCGAACGTGAGCTGGGATGATTAAAAACGGAGACTGTTTACACTGCACTTCCCATATGGGCCTTCTTGTCCCCCTCCCTCTAGATTTCCTGCCCATACTTCCTATCTCCCTACATGAGATAACAGCCTGGCCAGAGCTCCTTGGCGGCTTCTTGCTTCTTTACATTGTTGGAGGTGCTGCTGCACATAGTTTTGCTTTTCAAAAATATATAAAGTTTTCCTGAAGTGTGTGCAGCTGCATGTTTGTTTTTTTTGTTTCATATCAATCATTTGAACTCTTTGTTGTGTGAGAACTCTTGATTGGATAGATGGAAATTCAGTATAAGTTAAAAAATAAAAAAAATCATAAGCAAATCTCTGTCCTGGGGGTTACTTTATGTTCTTTAAGAATGGGGTTGATTCCTAATCCATCCGATTTTTTGATATACACAGCAACATGGTCATGGATGAGTTGCATTTGCACTCACTTTTATATTTTCTTATATAGAAACATTATTTGGTTAGGGAGTAGGCGATCTGACAATTTTAGACCATGATCGATCTTGAAGGCATCCAGAATCTGTTCTCAAGGTGAACTGTGGAGATTATGGATTTTAATGTCCTTTTATTTCTGTTCACAAGCTTCACATCAGTTATGTAGCCAACTGGACGGCTATGCTGATTGGACAAATTACTTAACATGGCTCTTCCTTGGCTGATGTATCAAAAATAATGTAGTTATATCTAGCAGCTTGCCAAAACAGTAGGGATGCATGATAACTGATCATTTAATATTTCATATATATTTCCTGTTATCAAGCCGATAATTTGTCAGCCCCATCTATATTGCACATCCCTACAAAAAGGAACAATCTTTAATACAATATTATGTTTTAATGGTACAAATGGAGGCTGTTTCAAGTCTGGCTTTAGTCTACAGGGCATTTTACAATTGAGATAAAAGATAGCAATTCAGATTGTTGAGCATGATTGTGTTTAAATAGATATTATCGGCCAAATGGTGAAGTCAGAACTTTGCGTCTACAATACAGTGAAAGTGAGAATAGCAGTAGAGTGGAAGAGACCTGCTCTGAACTTTGCTGCAAGCGTCAGTTCATACTCACAGTGCTCATGTCTTGCATGCAAAGCTCTTCCATGTCCACTTGTATGGACACCATATGAGACCTCAACTTAAACAGCAGTACAAGCACGTCCCCATCTGTCCTGTCTGCCCCTCAGCAACACTGGCAGATACATAAAGGTATGAATGAAATTGCTGTAAGCTCACAATTTTCCCCCTGCTTTTCCACAGTGGCTCTTAAAAAGAACGGCGACTTTTCTGTGATCAACCGCTGTTTGTGTAGAAAGAAAAGCTATTCAGGGACAAACGTCAACTTTAAAGACATTATATAAGAGAAGACACATGCTCAGTGCTATTGATGCAGAGGTCATTCACATTCCTTTATGTGGCCGGCTCACACAGATCTGCTGTCAAGATTGGCTTTCGTATTTCCATATGGCTATCAGTTCAGCTTGCCTTTTTGCTTTTCTACGGTCTCCTTCCTCTAGTGATCTGAGACCACAGTTCCACGTTGCCTCTGGCTCTTGCCCTGAACAGATCCCCACGTGTGACAAGCTCTGGACAAATGGTTTCTCCTGAATAGGGAATAAGACAAAGCTGCAGCCTGCAGCACAGGAAGCAGGGGCTAGTGCTGTTCTGCCCACCCTCTTCCACAAGAGATGGATGTTTAGATGTTTTTTAGGGCACTGGAAAGAAGGGAGACGCAGGTAGGGGAAACATGGCAAATCTCTTAATCCTGCTAGTCCCCCTCTTTTTAAGTCATTAGGCCAAGTCTGGAATTCTTGAAGCTTATACAACATGGTTCTTTTCCACTTTTCATAGCTCTCCTCGTGCAAATAACAAGGGAAAGTCTCTGTTATTCAGTATACACTCTGCTGTTATCACCACTTCACTCATCCAGTCACTCCCTCATGCATTTGTGCAAAAGAGTCACACACTTACAGTAATTCCACTTTTTTTTTGTAGCACACCCTTGTAGAGCATGCACTCATACATACATACATATACATACACGCACACACACACACACACACACATACATATATACATACATACATACATACATACATACATACATACATACACACACACACAATGCAGTAGGGTAGTAAGGCATGACTACTGGACTTATCCTTGGACGTGCTCACAGACTTCTGGTGGCGCTCCTCTGTTGCGACCCAGGCTTGTGCTGCTGTGTGCTGAGTTTCGTACACTTAACGTAATAAAACATCTAAAAACAAAATTCATATCAGATGGGGAACCTCTTATCAAATGGGGGTCCGCACTCTCATTTGTGTCACTTCAGGAAAAATTTGCACAAGGTGAGTTGGAGAGGACAGAAGAGTCAAATGGAAACAGGGAAGCAAAAAACAAGCAGCATTACCAAATCTCACATTAAAGTGAGGGCTCGTCCTCCTACATTACTGTCTGTGTGAGTATGTTTGTGTGTGTTTTCACATTTACACACCTTGTTGATCTCAGAGTGGTGGAAGAACTTGAGATAGATAAAGATAAAACACATAAACACACACTTAAATGAAACGTTGATGATACAGGCTTTGTCTTGCTCTACTTTTTGAGAGCTCGTATTGTCTGAAGCTCTGCGAATCCACCAGCGCTCTGGAGGAGCAGCAAATGTACACAGCTCTTTTAAGTTGTGCCATTGTGCAGCCACGCATCCATTACAATGGAGAGGAGTGAGTCACTGCCGACTACAAAAGAGCACATGCATGCACTAACATATAAACATTTTCTTTTCCTTTGATGCCCCCATACCTGACATAGGGCCAGGGCGAGGCAAGGGTGCGTTCAGAGTCTGTGGAATTCAATTATGTAAAATGTTCACGATTAAACTGTTGAGAATGAGATGGGTCTCATGTGTGACCTTTTCTGAATTTGCCCGGCAGTGCAGGTCAAGTGAAGCACCTGTCTTCAGTCATCCAGTTGAAACCGATCCACTGGGAGTACAGAGGATGTCTGCTGATCCATAGCAGGCATGGATGCCAAGCTGTCCCTTCCCTGGGGATCAAGGCCACATTTATAGAGATTTACAGAGAACCCCGTTGCAGCAGATTGAAAGTGCACCACATGGCAGCAGAAATCAGATGGTGCTGATGGTGGGAAAGTTGACTGTGTCTGTCTGTTTTCTCCCACAGGGCGAGGGCTCATGATTGCTGTGACCAAAATGTAGTTTCATAACCTGCTCTATGTTTCACGTTAATTCAATTTATGAATGAAGTTTTTATTATTTGGTCATGCATACAACTATGCCTAGCCTGCTTACAAGACACCACAAAACCAAACTAAATATACTAGAAACAAAATTCCCAAATAAAGACACCCAAATCATTTTCAGATCAAATGTTCAAACTTTCACTATCACTGACCAAACATATACTGTAAAGTACTAAAGAAATTAGAATAGATAGTAATTAAATAGTCCATTTCGCCTTCCCTTCGAAACTCTTGAGACAAAGTTAGCAAACTTCATACTTCCAACTGTTCCAATTTGTAGACATGGCTTTAGGGATGGCAGTCCAGGCTGAAATATGTCAACAAATATATATATATATATATATATATATATATATATATATAAATACGTGGTCCCCAGAGGACGAATCCTAATGACTTTGGTGATCCTCTGACTTTTTATCTTGCCACCTGCCAGTTGTGAAATATCCCCACATGTGCAGGACGGATTGGCACCGAAGCTTGCACAGACATGCTCCCTAGATGATGTGTCTTAATGACTTGAAATCTCATTTATGCGAGCTGTCTTATTCGACAGGTAATTTCAGCCAAATGTCTCGACTCACTAATACCTCTGCCCCCGCCTGTAGTGGCAAGAACAGCAGTTTCTGCTCCGGCTAACATCAAAGGCTCAGAAGCTTCTCCGCACTTTTTCATTTCTCTGTTTGTCTCGCTCCCCTTTCCTCCACAGCCCAGCTTCAAATTGCTCCTCCTCGCCTCCTCTCCTATAACCAGCCTGCTCTTGTTTGTTGACAGCTCTTTAAAATGGTTGTAATTCATTGCATGTGCTTTAGTTTCAAGGACAAATATGGCTACGTGCTCTCAAAAGGCAGGAAGCGCTTAGTTTGCTGAGAGGTTGGAGGAAAAGGGTCATCACCATACCACAGATAAATGCTCTCTAACAAACTCCCTCCCTCTCTCCGGCTCCCTGTGGCTCCTTCACGGCTTTGTGCCTGCAGCTTTGGCAAATGCAGCAATAAGTCCTCCTCGCAGTGTTGTCTCCTAGCAGACAAACTTGTGTGGTATCCTGTATAAGACGTTAAAAACAATTTGTAGTCCTACTACATGTTTATGACTGATGCTTTGTGTCAGAGCTGCAGAGTGATATTGTTAAAAAGCAGAATCTGCAGTGAGCACAGAGCAGTCAGTTGTGAGGACCGGTAGAAGCAAATTTTCTACTTTTCTGCTTGAACGCTTGGCTCAATGATCCGCAAGAAGAGGAGCTTTCACCTGTGTGACGGTCTGATTCTTTGTGTGTGTGCGTGCGTGCGTGCGTGCGTGTGCGCACGCACAGGAGGCGGAGCTCCCATACTGAGATCATTTACCAAACTCTATTAAGCGGGATCAAAGTGACTTAGATCTTTCAGTGCTGCATGACTACAAAAGCCATATTGTAACCCCAGATCCAGGGAGATAACGCTGCTGACAAAAAGTGCTTTATGTCTTCAGAAGTCACATGGTCACTTCCACACAGTAACCAGCATGTCCTGATTGTGACCTTTTTCTTTTTTTTCTTCTTCTTCTTCTTCTTCTTCTTCTTCTTCTTCTTCTTCTTCTCAGAAAGGCTTCAGTGTTAGTTTTGATAATGGTCCCCATACGCCAATGCTTCATGCAGAGTTTGATTTATTGAATTAGAAATGTTGAATACGAGTATTAGATTGAACTGTTTACACTCAAAGACTGATTCAGTGGCACTAACAGACATGTTGAAGATCTTTTTCCACTATGTAATACACGCTAGCACTTCGTAATACGCTCTCTTGTATTTGTGTTTGTCGACGCAGTATAGTGGTGTAACAGAACTGTGACAGCCCTGTATTGTTAATTAACGTGTGTGTGGCAAGTCGCAAAAATCTTGATACAGAACATCAGGAAAATATTAACCAACAACGTATTTCATTTGTCTTCTGGAACATTTGACCGGGAAAAAACAAAACAATCTTTCTTGAACATTAACCAAAGTGCTTTTGTAAACCTGACCACAGACTGGAGTCTGGACTCTCTGGTGTCAGAATCCTGCACTTTGTATGCCCGCCATCCACCCGAACCACCTCCCTGCGACTCCAGTGCAGATCATAAATGATGTGTTTCACTGAGTCAGTGATTACGTTTCCTTTATAAACCTTTATAAACCTAATGCACATTAGTTGCCTATAAATGTTAGCTCTACGTGAAAAGGGTTGACCGTAATCAGTTGCCTACAAACCCCACCCTGCCCTTAAACAACCCTTCTGGCTGATTGGTCAACACCTGTGTGTAAATGTAGAATAACACAGGTGTGATACGGCTTTAGAAGAGTCAACAATAAAATAACCTTGGATTACATGCTTGCATAATTTCCTCAGTCAGGTAGATAATTTGAACAGGAATGATGGACTCTGAAAATCAGATTAATTCAGTTAGATTTTAAGGATCATAACTTTCAGGACTTATTCTAGAAAAAAAAGATGTATGGCTGTATATGTGCCCTTTGCTAACAAAAATTACAAAGCCATTGAAACTGAGGAACAGTAAGTTTTGACAACAGAGTTGTCAGTCCTAGCTATAAGCTGAGCTCCGATTTAAGATGGGCTGTAAGTGAAGCGAAGAAAGAGCCATAACTTCCTGACAGAGCTAGCTAAACAGAAACATCCAGTGAAGAAGTAGCATCAAAGACTCATCACTGTGCGTTTTTAAAAGAATGTTGTATTGTTCTCTCGTGAACATAATATATTACTTTCTGGCCTGAAACAGTGCTGTGATTTTTCCCTTTGTAGTTGCTTGCCTGTTCCTAATGGCTGCTGCTGTGAGTGGGAGGTGAAGGATTGCCCTCTGTGAACATTGTTGATCATCATACATCCAGTCACATGCCTGCCAGCATGATAGATAGCTGTTCTCTCAGTTGGACTAAATGAAAAAAATGCATGCTTTTGAGTCAGACAAACGGCAAGCACGTCTGCCAGACAAGTGTTTAACTGATGCCTTCATCTCCGTTCACCTGCAGGCAGAGTTCTCTTCTTCCCCTTCAGAGAGTTGTTGTTGGAAATGCACACTCAGGCCTGCAGAGACAAAGTCCCACGGGACTTGCTGAGAGAATTTGAACTGATGTGACATGGGCAGGTCCATCCACTGCACATCAGCACCACTTGTCAGCCTGTTTCTCCGTGTTTGTTTGCGTCCACGTTACTCTGCAGCACAGTGGTCCAGATCTGAGTCACACAAATCCAACATGCTAAATAGGTTTGATCAGGGGCCAGAGAGTTGTTCAAGCACTCAGTGTGTAGGTGCTGGAAAGATCTTTAACCTACAGGTCCACTTGGTGTAGGGCGCCAACAAACAATTATTTTCAACATCAGTTAATCTGCTAATTTCTTCAAGACTTATTGATAAATCGATTAGTCCATAAAATGTGAAAAAGTTTTTTGTTTTTTAATTCTCATCACAATTTTCCCAAGCCCAAACTCACATCTTCAAATTTCATCCCACCAACAGTCCAAAACCCAAAAACCAAAGACATTTACTACTATCATAAATGACAAAAGCAGCAAATCCTTTACATTGAGGGATGCACACTGTCTATTTTTTTCAACAGATATCAGTAACCAATAATTACCTACTTCTCATGGTCGATAAAGATAAGATAACCGATAATTTCACATTTCACATTTTAAGTTCAAAACCTATGCACACCTGAGGATAAGAAAGGCTAAGATGTAGTGAGCAAAGATGGATGGTATATTATTTTCTTTTGATCGATTCATTGACTAATCATTGCAGCTCTAACTTGGTCCGAATTATACTCGCGAGTGTGGCCTCACTCTACTGCCACTGATCTCAGGTCTGTGTGTCAATATGTCTCCAGAGTAGAGCCCGAGTGTGGTACGCCATAATCATCGCTGGAGAAAATATTTTAGGAAATCAGCAGCCTTTGTAGAAGATTTAAGCTTATAAATGACAATTATTTTCTGGAATTGTATTTACAGACATTAAATTGATGAGATAATTATTATCTTCTGTCTGTCTATCACTCCTAGTTGGCTGGGTGAAAAGAAACAAATTTTAAAGCA
>JBBPCS010046854.1:0-19463 GCA_037974645.1 Hollardia meadi
GGTTAAATACACATCTGTGTGTGTATATATATATATATATATATATATATATATATATATATATATATATGTGTGTGTGTGTACATATATATGTGTGTGAGAGAAACAAAGTTTGTATGTGTATGCTGTAGTCTTGCCCTCAGCAGACTGTTTCGGCCTTGCTTCACTAAATGCATAATGTGTGTGTGTATGTGTGTATGTGAGTGGTGTCAGAGAGTATTACAGCCTATCAGAGCTAAATGTGAAACACGGCTGGTGTAAATGGGCTGAGAGATAGAAATGATGAGAGCAGCCATCAGCAGGCAGAGAGACCATAATTACCACTCAGCTCCAAACTCAACCTCCGCTGAATGTCTGATTCACTGGCTGGCTAAATGTGCATCATAGATTTCACCTCAGTCACTACACAGCAGGTACAAATGACTTTCTTGTCCTTAAATACACACGTCTGAATGCATGATTCTAAATCTAAATCCTTAATCTGCAAAACTTTCAAGGCACACTCGCCACGTTGCGCGTATTTGGGTTTTATAGGTGCTCCTTCTTCTCCTAGGTTGAGTATTAAAGAGAGTGCAGTGAAAATGATTTGTGAAAACTTTAACAGCTAGCACCAGCATGAATCTGCCACGTAAAAAAATACAGATGTTGGGCATGAATTCCTAAATCACAAAGATTCCCCAGGTGATTGTAAACGTATGAGAATAAGGCTTCAAACGTGCTCATGAGCATACAGGCCACTGAGATTATGACTTACCTGAAGAACGCACACACAGTTATCACAATTAGTTTTGAATTGTAGTTGTATTTGATTGTAGTTATAAAGCATTATGAGTGCATTATAATTAGGGGTGTAACGGTATGTCGCTGATCCATGGTCCATACGGATTGCCTATTACTCATGATGCGTAACCAATCAGATAGAGCTGTGGGCGGGACATTGAATGAGACATCATAGTGGTTACCACAGATGTATTAAGAGCTGACATTACTTAATACTTATGTAATAAAATAGATAGATAAATAAATGAATTACATCTTAATCCTTATAATACATCTATGGTGGTGACCACAGACAGAGCCCAAAGTATCACATTTTTAAATTAATTTAACCTTTTTTTTCCTTTTCTGCTGATCTGAAAAATGATCTGATCCAGGACTCAAAAACCGTGATGCGATCCGAACTGTGAGGTTTGTGATCCATTGCACCCCTAATTATAACACACTCTGAATGCCCCCATAACACACTATAGACGTAGCCTTCAATAAAAGTGTTACAGATAAAAGTTTTATAGAACAGAAGGCAACAATGTTCAAAAAGTAATAACATGGCAAACAGTAAAATCAGCTGACTTGAACATGCAATTAAATATGACATTTAAAAGTATTCTGATGTGGATTTAAGGAAGAAATGTCCTACAGACATTTATGTTTTTATCTTTAAACATGAACAAAGTATTAGGATGAAGAAATAAAAGCAGGTATTGCGTGGATAAAAACAATTGACTAACACAGTGCTCCGTCAATCCTTCATAAGGTCAGTCTGACTCACTTGTTACATGTGTAATGTATTCGGAGCGGATGTTTACTGTGCAGATATGTTTTAAAAAGTCTCAGCACTGTCTCACCACTCGTCAGCGCTCAGAGACACATCACTGGCACAGTTGCTGTTTAGCAGTCACCTCATGTTTCCCCGAGCTGCTGTAGTGATGGAAGCCATGAAGCTAATAGACCGTCAGGAATCCTGTTGGGAATCCCATCAAAGAATTCCAATGCGATTAATGTGCTTCTGCAAATCAGTGTAAATCATTATTAATGCATTATTAAGCAGCTTCCAAAGTACATGGTGGGAAGCCTGTTTTGAAGAATGGACAAACAGTATATCTGATAGTAGATGTGCTGATTGTGAAAGTGAATCTAGTGTAAGCAGGTTTGTATTGTCTCCTCATGGGGCTTCGACTACCAATTATTTGCATTATCCATTAATCTACTAACTATTTTCTTGATGCATGTCATTTAACACTGCTCGCATCGGGAGCAATTTGGAATTCAGTCCCTTGCTCAAGGACATTTTGACATGTAAACTGCAAGGGGTCGGGGATCGAACCACCGACCGTCCGATCACTGGACGACCGCTCTACCACCTGAGCCCTTTACATGATGTGTGTAATGTAAGTAAACTTATGTTAACCCAAACCACGAGCGTTTCCTAAATCTAATCAAAGGTGCTCTAGAACAAAGGTAACACTATGCTCAAGGTATGAAATGGTACAGACTTCCGGTCTCCTCAGTGGGCATGGTCGCCTATCCCCACTGGGCATTTTTAATACTAACACATTACTGAGGACTATTGCTTGTCCATGTCAAAACAAATAAACAGTAGATACAGTCATAAATTTGATGTTTTTACCATATTTTGCAGCTTGTTTTTATCAGTTAGCTTAACCTGCTCGCTACAGATCTCCAGATCTCACAGAGTGTGTTGCTGAAGCAGAGACAGGTCTCAAACAAAGTTCATTTTCTACTGATTTGTCAGACTGAAAACCACAATTTTAGTGACAGAATGTTCAGAAGATATGTGTCTTGTGAAAACTGGGTCTGTTTACTTTGGTGACTATGGGGCAAAGGAATTAATCATAATCTGTGCTCACGTTCAGTTCTCCCATAAGGATGAATAGACTCAGGACCTGCCGCTAGTCTGCTAAAGGGGCGGGGCAGTGACAAAACCCACATGACACACATACAGGAAATAACTCGTCAGTAAACAGTCTTGGTTTCTGAACAGTCTCTGTCCTAACCAAATGGCAACTGTAGGTCACATGACTGTGACAACAAAGGTCACATGAGGACATGCTGCTCCACCAGAAACATCTCCAAAATGCACAGTAGAGCACAGACTCTAAAGATTATTTTAATAACACCTTCGTTATGATAATAAGTGTGTTAAAATTGCCCGAATATCACTGATGGACAAAACAATCAATGATCATTCCTTCAGTCCTCACATTTATGATCCGATCGCCAACCGGCACAAGCTTAATTCACATTCAATAAGCTGCTGCCGTATCATTACCACCAAACTAAAATCATTCTTTTTGCTGGTAACAAAAGAAACAACTGGACTCGTTACAATTAGCTCAGAGATAATATTTTGAAACGGCACGGCACCCATTGTGATTCACAATCCCTCCTAATCCGAAACCTCCCTCCAGCAGCAGAACGTGCCAGGCTGGTCCCTTTATTTCTGTCCAATAACAAACGACCCAACAGCACTGCCGTCCCTGAAGCCCCCGCAGTTGCCATGCTAGTTAATAAGCCTCGTTAAGATCAAAGGCACAAAGAAGACTGTTGACTCTCCAGGGGAGGCGAGTCAAGCCCAGAGGAATGCAATTAAGGCTGAGGCAGGGATCCTCTACATACCTGATGTTACGCTAACAAGTACGGCTGCAGCTCCAGAATGCACAGCAGGTGGCAAAAAAAAGCTCACCTAATAACACAGACTGATGGTTACAATTATTATAATCACCAATACATTTAGCGTAACTACCGTTTTAATGTGATTTTTTTGTATGAAATGCACTGCAAACTGCAAACTTTGAACCGCAGTGAGCACATTTAATCTAATTACATACAGAGTTCAGTTATTGGTTTTGTGTGCTGTTTCTCCGAAGCAGTATTAATCTATTAGGTGACACGTTTAAGTGTTTTAGCTGCTCTGAATTTGTTCAGTGACTACTATAGGGAGGAGTAGGGAGAGATATATTTAAATAGCACTCTTTAAGTGTTAACCATTTAATATGCATGTCACATGGTATGGAAACAATAACAAACAGTCCAATAACATGCATGGTGCATGGTGGATGCGCGGACTCGCATTGTCCTCGTACTGCTAGAGGGCTACGTGAATGGAAGAATTAATTATACATGCTTTCTTTCTATGCATAAACATTCATAAAGTGCATTGCATTGGCCATTTATGGTTGAATGTTGGCACGTAGAGGGCATGATATCCACATGCACACGTTTCCAGGTGGACCGTGATTTATAAAGGATATAAATCTGAATATTTTTTGGCACTCGTCAATTTCAGCTTTTGTGAGCACGTACACTTTTAGTATGAATCCTACGCTATGTTTTAGAAAAAAGACCCCAGAACGCTTGATTGAAAATGAATTAAAATTTAAACCTAGATTGGAGACAGAGGGGTCACGAGATAATTCAAGTAATAAGAGAGGAAAAAAACAAACTTACTGTTGCACAAAATTAAGTTTATGTTATCTGACTTTTTTTTCTTGTAAAATACTGAATACTGTCAGCTCTGTAGGTTTGTGAAAAATACTAAGCAAATTTGCGTTAGTTTAGGCAGGCCCCATGAGCTGCCAGCTCAGCTGATTCCCTTCTATATATTCAATTGGCAAATATCATGCAGGGCCCGCTTTGACCTGCCTACTCTTCTCTTTGCAACCCACCTCCACCCCAGCTCCTCCTTTTTATGCTGTGTCTGACTTAATCAGTGTCATTTCTGTTGTCATTGATGCCTGCTCTGTTCTCCACCCCAGTGGGTATTTGCTGCTTAGCCTTTCCATGTAGGCAAATGGAAGGGCAGGGAGCTCCTAAAACAGAGCCATATGGTCAAATATAACCTACTGCAAATGGGAATCTAAGTTTCTTTGACAACAGTGGTCTAGAGTGAAATTCAAATAAAACAAAGTATGAATAAAGCCTCAAGGCCATAACTTTTGTCAAGGGCTGCTCACATTTCTTTATTTTAATGTGCACAGGCCAAAAATGTTGAGAAGTATGAAGGTAGAATTTTTTTGATGGCGTACTGTTTGACAGCAAGCCTTTGCTATAAAAGAGGTTCCTTATGTCATCACCCTGAATAGCATTAATGGGACCCACTTCAGATCTATACTCGCTCATGTTTTATCAACAGGGTTTGGAGCTCTCACTGTCGGTCTGATGATCGTCACACTGCTGCTGCTTCGTGTCTGATCTGACCTGTTGTGAGCAGCTGCTGCTGCTGTTTGTGCTCACTGATTTTTTTTTTCTTCCATCGCTCTGGCCTCCCGCTGTTTTACCATAACTGGCAATGCCATCTCATATTCACCATATCATTCACTACCATCTGTTAGGTAAAACTCTGAAATGCACAATGTTTTTTTTAGCGAGGTGCAGCAGTTTGACGTCAACAGCGTGCTTCTTCTTCTTTCCCATCATAGGGCAGATAGTTTATTGGGCCAATATACTGTATCTTGTGTATCCTTACTCTACAATATACATTGTCGCCATGGTCATTTTACCGGGGCTCAAGCCCCAAACGTTTTGATTGTAGCCCTGAATATAATTTTAAATGTACGCCAGTCTTTGTTACATAACAGCCTGTCACATTAAATGCAGATCTGTGTGTCTGTGTTGGTGTGTGTGGGAGGGTCTGATGGTAAACGCTGAGTCTCAAAAAGTAGGGACTTTTAGGTAATGGTTGAAATTGCCTGTTGATTCATGACATGAGTCAGATTCGACACTAGGCTACAATCATGATGAAGATTTGCTTGTAAGTTAAGTGTTGTTAAGGTAATTGGCCATACTCTTCTGATCATCCTTTATTGTCCGTAAGTTAAATTTAGTGTCCTTGGTTAAACTAAAAATGTGGGTTTTCATATCAAAATAGTCTATAATAACAGGAATACTATTTCTATAATATAATATTTAAGATAAACGTAATTAGTTTCTAAGCATATTCTTTTTTCTTACTGCATGGATGCAGATGCTGCATGATGTAATGTAATTTTGGAAATAAAAATGGATTTAATTAAAAAAAAGACAATTAAAACAAAACTAAAGTTTGGCAGGCTCCACAATACTGTTTTTAAAAAGCATTTATAGTGAAATATTCATATTTTGCGAATTTATATTTTAAGCCACACCTAATATTTTGGTCTGAAAAGCTTAAATTAAAGTACAACACTGCAAGTTTTTGAGGTACACATTTATACTTTTTATTGATTAAGACATACTTTTTTAATGTAAAGACGGTGCTAGAGTGCATTAAGGTAAGGAAATAGCTTTTATTTTAATTTATTTTTAAGTTTCGGGGGAGTATCCCCCCTGACCCCCCTACAGATGTCTGGGCTAAGCCCCCAATGTCCTCAAACCCTAGAAACGCCCCTGTGCAAAACAACAAATACTCATACCTGGACAATGAAATGGGCCATTTGTCTGTGCCTTCCAAAACAATACATGTGACCACAAGGCTTCAGTCTCTAGAAAGTTTAAACCAACAACTTGATGCAAAATGTGTCAAACTGTTGATTACCAATTATCCTCAGCGTGCTCTCTCACCTGCAGTGCAGCGGTGAGTTCTTTTCCTCAAACATCAGCAACAGAATGAGCTGTTTATCTTAACTTCTACCAACTTGTACAAACTCAGAGCGACTTTAATTTTCCCACAACATTGACACTTAATTTCATCAATGATTGACAATTGTTTAATATTATTTGATGAATCCTTTAGTCCATAAAATTGTGAAAAATCCAAAGTGAGGTGGTGAAATTCCTTAATTTGTCCAACTAACATTCCAAAACTCATCAAATCCTTACATTTAAGAAAATGTTTGACATTTTTGCTTGAAAAATGACTGAAATGATTAACTGAGTATCAACATAGTTGGCAGTTGATCTTCTTTCATTTCACCAATCGATTAATCAAGAAATTGTTGCAGCTCTACTGCAAAGTGATGTGACCAATCAAACTGTATCGAATGCTGAAGTCGGACAATCTCGTTATAAATGTAGTTACGACTAGATGACAGTTTAAACAATTACCTCACTCATGAAGTACCTGGGTGTGTGATGTCGTACCACTGTTTGATTATCTAATCTTAACAAGCCCAATACAATATTTGATTATAATATGCAGTCTTTATTTAAGGTGAGGCAGAAGGGAACCCTGCAAATAATGTCAAAAACTATTCATATAAGCGATTTCTCTGAGATCAAGGTCAAGGCTATAGGCAAGAAACAATATTTTCTGTTAGTAGGAAACATTAGTCACACTGGAACACAAACAGAAAATAATAACTCAGTTTTATGTTCAGTGAACTGTGAGGCATTGATGGTAATGATGTGGTTTCATGTCTACAATAGAAGAATCAGGCAGATCAGAACCACGACGCACATTAAAAGACTAAATGTAACATTGCCATCACCTTAATGGGATTAGAGAAAAGGCTCAAATCAGGTTTAATTAGTGTGTGTGAGTCACTCCTCGATCGTGTCACTTCTCCCGCCTCCACTGAGCCCATTTACACTTTTACACAGTAATTATTTCTTCAAACTGTGTGCTGTGTCACTGAAACACACACACGCGCACACACACACACACACACACACACGCATGCACACACTGATTTTTACATTACACCAACTTTAAAGTCAGCAAATGCTAACACTGCATGAGAAGTCAAGTGCGCAATATGTTCGGTGTTCGGCCGGTTTAGGTCACTGAAACATCACTTGGTGACTGACAAAGGCTTTGTTCAAAAACCTTTTTCATGATATTGTGTTTTCTGCATTGAAATTCAAATCAGTTTTCAATTCATCAATCATTATTTATACCCTGTTCGTTACTGAGAAGGCGGTATGTCTGCCAAGCAGGTACACGTCGTCAAACACGAAGTCCATTAATCTTTATTTTAAGCGAAAAAGACATGATTTAAATATAAATAGTGCATTTTCCTCACACACACCTGTGTGTGTGTGTGTGTGTGTGTGTGTGCGTGCTTCATAAGGCTATGGTCAGACATTAAGCCAAGCCTAAACTCTTTTTTTTTTCCTTTGGGTGAATACTCACCTTTCTTGCTATAATTAATCTATTATCTGACTAAACGTTACTTTATAATGTGTAGGCCTACTAAATTGTTCAGTGATTGAGGACAAATAAATAAAATGTGAACATGTTTAATATTTGACTGATAATTAGCATGTGTCTAACTTTAAAAGCATACATCATGATATTATGTAATAAATTGTTAATAACCTCTGTGTTACTTGAATATTTTTCACCGTGCTCCCACATTTTTTTGTGTGCTCTCATATCTTTTTCATTAAGACCATGCTACCATGAGTTTTGGACCAGATGTGTTAGCTATTAATTAAAATGTTCAAACTTGGCTTTACCATGACAAAGACGAAAAAGAAAGCAGAATCAGTTATATCAGTAAATATATATATATATATATATATAAAATACTATAGAATTATTTGAAGTATTTTGTTTGTACTCTCTCACAGCCCTCAAGACCGTAAAGCAAATTACCGCTGCAGGTTTATAAAATCCTGCTTCAAAGGAGTGAAATAAGCTGTACCGCATTATGTCATCTAAAAAAACAACTACAAAAAACCTTTACGATATATTTCCTCCCTCGTATTTTGTCTTTTCTACTATACCTGTAGCAACATGGGGTATTTTGACAGTTTGTGACGGTTTTTCTCGTCAACACTGGAATGATGACGCTAACAAACGTGCTGTGAATCTCTTAGGCAGGCGATGTCACAAGAGCAGACTGAAAGACAGAGTGACAGTTATGATAAGGACAGAGACTGAGGCCTACAAAGGTGACGGGAAGCACGCGAGAGAGAAAGCAGAGGTGGTGAGACGGAGCGGCGGGCGGCCATTTGAGTGTGTTGCCAAGTTTGGGAAAGCTCGGCAGGATAATTGGTGTCAGAGTTCAGCTAAAGAGCCTGTCATTTCTCGATTCTGCAGGCTGGCAGAGTGTCTCCAAGAACAAAGTTGGAGAGAGACAGTGATAAAGAGCTGAAGATAGAATAACAACACAGTCCAGAGAGTCTGGATTGTCTAAAGTCGGCTTCCATTTTTACCTGACGAAGTTGATAAAAGAAAGAGCTGGAGTTATTCAGCCTCTTTTAGCTTGTAGTTTTAGCAGCAGCAGTTTCAGTTATTAAACCCACTGTACAACCTGGTGGTCAGCTAGACAAACACAGTTGGAGACTAGCTAGTAGAGACAATCGAACGTCTAGCAGCTAAAGAGTCAAATATTTTTGTCATTGGAGGAGACCAAAAACACAGAGATATAAAGAGAGTGAATGCTGTTTACATTTATGACAAGGACACAACATTTCCAAATGAGCATCAATGTTGCTCCATCTCTGCTGGATGTCTGGGCAACTGTTTGATGACATGACGACCATGCTTATAACTATTAAATGCACATAAAAACAATTAATGTCAAATAACCTCAAAACATCAAACATAGGTGCCTTTAGACAGAGCCAAGCTGGACATTTCCCCACTTCTAATATTTATGCTAAGTGAAGCTAAGCATCTGCAGGCTATACCTACATATAATATCTCTCTACCAGGGTTTTTCCAACCCATTCTCAACCCAGGTTGTCACATACCAACGTTTTGTCATGCGCCCCTCGCCTCTTATCCAGATGCGGTCTACGTTACTTTGGTTAAGTTTAGGCACAAAACATTTAGGTAACCCCCATTAATGTCACCAGCGGCAAAATGATAATTGAGAATAAAGATAGCAATTCCATTTTTCATGATAAATGTTTTACCTAGTCTATATTGCCCAGCCCTAACTGTATGTGGACCAATGTTGGATCATGTTTACTGTCATGTTTACCACCCAGAGATCCATTCTGAGCCAGGAAAAACTCAGTCTCCTCATCGAACTCTCTGCAAGAATGTATAGAATAAGCATATTTCCCAAAATGTGACAGTTTAATAATGTTCTTAGTTTAGAACTTTAATGAATATCACACCTTAATATCATTTGTAACTGGGCTTTTCGCTTTTTTGATACTACAGCTAGTATGTTTTATTTCTTTACTATCTACCACAGTGTTTCAACACTGGACACTGTAACTCTATGACAAGGTTCTTGTTGTTCTTGTTCGGTAAAAGAGAGTAACTTGAATTTAGAAGGTGTACAGTTGTATTTTTCTGTTAGTAAGGGAAATATGTGTAAGAATATTTCCCTTTTTGGCATTTTGTGAGTTTGTTTTGTTTACTTACTGTATTAAGACTAAATGATAAGAGAGCTTGTGAAACTTAGCAAACTCGCCGCTCGTATACATGTCCCAGCTGAATCTACGGGGTCTTATTGGACTATCACCTCTAGAGGTATAAAATGGTATTACAAGACAGGACTGGCCGGGGCTAGCTGGTTAGCATGCTAACTTCAGTAGATGTCTCTGCGACACAGTATGCATGTCTTTGACATAACGTCAACACTGCTGTTTCTTCACATTTTGTTGATAATGTTCATTTCTTCAACATTATAAACCAAAATTATCTTACAAATCAAAATTTTAAAGGGTTTCGATTACATCTGTGAGCTCTTATGTAATCCCAGAAATGTTAACTGCACAGTACTGAGCATTTGCATTAGTGTGATCATAAATATAAATGCAGCACTTCAGACATCTGTCACAAATAATGTGCTCCTTGAGTAAATGTCAAAAAAACACATCACTGTGTTTTAGTGATTTAGTTTTTCTGTCATTCAATCTGTTTAGGTTTGTACCCTCACTCTCACTTAAGGCCTTTGAAACTTTACCGTCACAAAGGATTGTTTGAATAAATGTAGAGCAATGTAAGAGTGAATTAATTGCTTCTCTCTCTTAACCCCTGCATCTTTAATAAAAATGTTCAAGTTTTTGCTCAGGTATCAGGGCTTGTTTTCAATGTGTCTTTGCTATTTTTAACTCGAAACTGTGTATGAGAGTAATGCTTAAATTTGTAGTCTAGTAGTATAGAACACAAAACAGGACAATGGCAATGTAACAACCTCACTTCTATTGCCCAATCACACAAATTGCAAGTTGAACAAAAGGAAAAATCTGATTTTTAGGTCTGCCAGGGCTCACACCAAAACAGGAAATGCCTTCTTGAAATCATCCATTGCTCTGGCGTCGGTTCAGGTCTAATGCAGAAACAGCTACAGATACAGAACAGCATCCTCCACCAGTTATCCTGTCTTACATTTCTTTATGATACAGTTTATACTGATATTCTTTGATATTTGCACTAACTGTGAAAAAAGGCTGGTGGAAAAGCTACTGCTCTCAGCACAAGCCTCAGACACTTTCATTTAAGTCATATAGTGCACAGTATTCTAGCAGAGCAACTATATCATCTGGCTGCTACTCATAAGAGAGAAAATACAGAACACACACTAAGCAAGTACACACTTGTGTTAAGCATATGGATGCATTAGCATACATAAAACATTGGATGTTAAACACATAAATATACATGAACTCACATCTACACATATACCCTCCATACTGTATTAAGTGGATGGTACATGCTTAACTATGCAGAGTATGGAGTGTATGAGCGCTCACAGACTACATACAGTCAAGTACAGGAGTGCAAAGAAACTCAGGGACTATATATGTGAAGGACATTTTAACTATCTTAGGTGGTATTAGAGTTGAGGAGATCAAAGGCAAAGGTGAGCTCCAGAACTTGGAGTGTGCCAATAAAAACATGATGTATCACTTTTTTCAGCCATTTTATTTAAAAGCAATGCAGTTGCAGTAAGAACACAAGGCAACATTTTGAACAAAATGATGCCGATACAATACATTGTGAAAGATTTGGGAGTACTTCTTTGCGAACCAAAGCAACATTTTCTGGGAGCGGAGTTTGTAATGCTGCTGTGTAGACAGAAGGACATAATCTGAAATCATTTAGCTGCATGGGGGTCAATGATCCAATATCATCATGGCAAAGTGATAACATTGGTATGTGTGAGATGTATTATCCAAATTCAGTCCTCCACGTTCTTCTTAAAACAGCAGGGACTGTAGCTCATTAATAATAATCGAGTTCATCATAGTCATAACAGCAGTGCCATATGTACACAGATGTGTCCGACATGCCTGAGTTACAACGTAGATGTATGAGAATGAGAACATCATCCCAACATGGCAGCATCAGGGAAACATGGCAGCTGGTTTCCTTGTTTCATCACATATTTTAAATCCTAGTAACCTACTCGTCCTGTCTTGATATATTTTGAAATTCTAAATAAAAGCGAGATGAACCGCATGTTTTCACAGCAGGAAAACACAAGTCACAGTTGAATTGAGCCATATTACAACATTTGTCTTTGAAAATTGGAAGGTTGGACTCAGTCTAACTGGATGCCTGAATCAGAGCAGTCCTGTATGCTCCTTATCTGTGGTCTGTTTGAGTCCCACAGCAGAAGAGTGTGGGAGAATGACTGCAGTTTTACTTACAGATAACAGAACGTAGTGGATCCATTGTGATCAGATAGAGGACGCCCTGTCATTAGGGCTACCAGATAATGTCCACTCTAATCTGATGGAGTGTATGGACGTCCATTATTCAGGCAGATTACTGGACTGTCATTGGTCAGTAAGTTAGATAAGAGGTAGCTCCATTAGACCATGGGTGGGCAGCTGCTGTATGTGTGTGGGTGTGAAACATTTCCAAGGTTATACACTCTTTTGTTTTGATTTTATTTATTATGTTTTCACGAAAATGCATCTGCAGTTGCTTGTGTGTTTCATCATCAAGCTAATCAGTACCTGGCATGACTAGGACCAAAATTCCCTCCTGTATGACCCCCATAACTTATCTGACCAACACTCACACCAGGTCATCAAATACGGACGTTGTTTTGTCACGCCCCCTCACTGTCTCAAAATCCTCGTTTCCACCAAGCAGTCCGGATCAGTTCAGTTTGGTACGCATTACAACGTTTTATTTTTTTTTTCCATTACCAAAATTTGTGGATAGTACCAATAGAACCATTCTGTATCATCCAGTTTTTTCGTCACCACTCTGTTGAGGGACCTAGCACACTGATACGAAACTAAAAGGTGGAGCACTGACTGGTCAATCGGAGCAACCAGAGTCTGTGCTCTGGTGAAGGATTTACTCTTTTTAAGCAGTATTTTTTCTTGCTGACTTTCAAACAAAGTTGTAATAAACAACCACACACAGAGAAGAAAAAACACTAAACGTGAGTGTGTAGTTAGTGTGCCGCACTTGAGAAAGAGAGAGAGAGAGAGCAGCAGAACAGTAATCTTGAATACAAACGAGGCAGAGGAAAACTTTAGCTTGTATGTTGTTGATCAGGCAGTAATGAAACCTACAGTAGGCTATAGGCAGCATGTTAGCATGTTAATAAATGATGCAGTTTCTCACGACTAAGAAACGTCTCTCTGTTGTTTCCCTGGAAAAGTGAAAGTGTTTACCCCCAAAGCCCCGCTAACAACTCCACCTACTACCATCTACTGTGGAAATGCTAAATAGATGTAGGGTTTAGGTACTGTAATTACGGTTACCAAAGGTACTATACCGAAAGCACTCTAGTGGAAACGCGGCTATACAAACATGCAAGATACCCTTTAGCACCTGTGTGCGAGGTGCAAAGCCTTCCTACCAGAAAGCCTTTCTAATGTGGTTAACGTGAAATGGTTGCACTTTGGTTAAATTTAGCTGCAATAACTATTTAGGTCAGGGTTAGGGTTAAGGTTGTGTTTGACAGCCTGAGAATAAGACCGGGCCATACTGTCCAGTCAATAATTGCTTGTTTTTGACAGCTTCACGTTCTATATATACACAGCCTTTCCTATCTAGTATTCAACTCATTAAACCTTAAATCCATTCATTTGTTTTAAGTCCACAATCCATCTGCCCATACATTTTTTTCCCCACTGACCCAGACATCCATCCATCTGTCCATTATCCTCTTATGTACAGGCAAGGTCATGATCAAAGCCTTTGTGTGTTTCATCAGAGATTCATCACAGTTCTAATTGAGTTCAGTCTCTGATACGAAACCAGACAGGTATAAGGCGCAGATTCCACAGAGGCTGAAGACATTTCCACTCCACTCCAAAGCATTCTATTTGTATTTGTATTCAAATGTGATAATCACTTACCTTTCTGTCATCTGGTTCCCAGATCAATGGTTCCTGACACCTAAAACAAGAACACAATTGATACATTTTAGCAACTTTTGTAGCACATAATTACTGCAACAGTTTTGTAACAGCTAACTTCATAGAGACACTTGACTGTTTTCTGTAAAGGAGCCCTCTGTAATTTCGCCCTCTTGCAGAATCAATTTTTCTAAATCACAGAAGCAAAAGCAAATTAAGACATATTTTATTGCACATAATTATTTTTTTTTTCCGATGATCAGGTTAACTGTTGAATGACAGGGCTAATCCTTTTCTACATTTTTCTGATTGTCAACAAACCAACCGATAAAAAAGACAAAACCAACAGTGTGTTAGTCCGTCTCTCATTACTATCTGACTTCCTGTGTGTGGCTCTCAGCTCCAAGCTCGTTGGCTCCTACTGAATCTTTGAAAACACAGAAGGAAATTATGTATTTGTGAGGATTATTTTCAGCGGCGGATTGATCCACATTTGTTGCTCTAGTTATCTATCTGTTATGTAAGACGTACCCCGACTGTACTGTCTCATCAACTCAAGTATACATCACACCACCAGTTATGTTCCAAATATGTTCATTTGAATTAATTTAAAAATGGATGCTGTTTTACTATGAATCATAGTAAAATCAACAATCACAATATTGAATGTTAAAATTTATTTATACAATTTAACTGTTCATGTTTAGGTCAATTTGGTCAAGCTGGCATTGATACTATAACCACATGGATAGTTAAAAGCTACGTTTCAACAATTTATCCTAAAATTTAGTCTCAACAGTTCTATCTCCTAACAAATCATAAATTCTGCTTTACTCAAATCTGTTGACCCCCCCTGGGATAAGTACCCTTGATTGGGAATCACTTTGAGTGAGTATTTGTGGCAGCAGGACAGTGTATGTGAGATTGAGTCAAAATAAATTACAGTGTGTGTGTTCATGGTAATGAAGGAACATGTCAGCTAGGCAACAGTGTGGCTCTATGGCACAGAGGAGGAAGGCTTTAAAATAAACTTCATCATTCACACTGTGGCATTAAACAGATTAGACTGCGAGTCCTCACTCCATCTTTCAAACATTTTTCATTACGGCAGTTAGAAAGAGAAAGGGCAGAAGAAGGCAATGACACGCAGAGGAAGTAAGAGAATATAGTTGAACCTACTGAGTCATCACGACACCAATTCTCATTCTTTTAGCATTTATTGCCAAACTGCATCCCTTCATAGCGAAGAAATGATGAGAACGGAGCAACTCTGAGGCAAATGGATTCATTTCAAAGACGCAGAGGCAGCTGACAAATGGATGTCATCACGGAGGAGAGGGAACGAACGAACGGAGGCAAATAAAAAAAACAGCAGAATAAATTACTGGGACAAATTCTGTTCCATGTATCTGATAAATGACTTATAAACACGAGGAGAAGGGGAGAGATGGGGGGTGATTCGAGGAGATGGAGAGCAAAGATGCTGAGAGTGGTTCAAAAAATGAGCAAGAAATAGATTGATCAGCTCTGAATACAGATTCCTGTTACTTCCCAATTTTGTCCTTTCTTGTGCCGTCTTCTCCCACCGTGCCCTCTCCTCGCCCTTTTCTCATTTCATGTCTTCATTTGTCCCTTCTCCTCCTCTCTAAACTCGTCACTCCCTTCCTACTTCCTGTCTTCTTCCTTTCCCTTTCTGTAACTTATTGTGGAGGAAATCTCATCAGGCAGTGTAGATTATGAAAAGCCTTCTCAGACTCTCTACCTCTGAATTAAATTTGACTACTGTACTTGAGTTTTAAAAGCTAGCCAGCCAGCCACTTTGATCTCGAGACAATATCGCATAAGGCACTCCACGTGTATGTGCCTGTTCGTGTGCCAAAGAGATGGTTTCACAAAAAAAAAAAAGGAGAAAATTCACCAAAATGAAGACGGAGTGGTTCTCATTTTGGGAAGGAGCCATTTTGGGATTTGGATTTAAAAATGTCCAAAAAGTTAGGTAAAGGTTAGGTTAGGACTTGGTGATCTGTATTAGGTTTAAAGATACAACTCACTCCAAAATCATCTTACCTAGTGTGCTCTTTATCCATCTGTAATCTTTTGGTGTGAGATGCTGAGTTTCGGAGATATCAGCTATAGAGATGTCTGCCTTCTCTCGATTATAATGGGACTAGATGGCACTTCGCAACTTAACAGCAATGTCTCTTTCCAGAAATCATGACCTGGTTAGGGCCTCTTCAGTTAGTGGCATCTTTTTCCAGTTGTTTTCAATGGCCAGGAAGCGTTTTGCATACATCATGCTCTCCAATATTAGGCAACTCACACCCAAACAATCTATATGGATAAATAGCACTACAGGTAAGAGGGAAAATATGGATTTTGGATTTTGGGTTGAAGTAGCAATTGAAGGATGCAACTTGAATGAAATGGTTTCAGATACAAAGAGAAGTAAAGGGACAGCATCTCTCTCAGCATCAAAGGATCATATTTCAGTGTCTTCAATGGATCCAGCTGTCTCTGCAGGAAGTCGACCATATTTGGAGCAGCGCCCACAGTGCCTCGCAATGACCCCCGTGGTAGGAAGTCCCATGTTTCGCTTCAAGCTCTATCAATTATGAAGGTAAGCACAAGCAGCAGTTGAGTTGCTAACGTCTGTTTTTTTGTTTTGTTTTTTGTTTTACTAATCTTAGAATTGAGCAATAACACAACAGACAAAGGCAGAGCTACAGTTACAGACACAAAAAACTCAAACACCAAGACACAAGCTGTGGGATCCAAATCACAGCACATATCCAACAAATGTCTGTCACCACCAAGCATCATAAAGGAAACACAGATGAGTTCACACAAAGACAACTACTGTTCACAGATGAACACAACAAAAAGTTCGAATTACTCAGATCTGTTTTGCAGTTTGTTATTGTTTTTCAAAAATCAAAGTTCATATGGCAACTTTTCTAAAACTGGTAGGGTATCCCGAAGCCTAAATAAGCTTTATCAAGTGGAAAGAGTGGTTTGTGATCTCAATCCACCATTGTGAGAAAGTTGGCACAAAATACACTTTAATCATCTCTCTGCCAAAAGTGCTAAATCTGCTGTGTATAAAATTCATGTGAATTCCAACTGCTCTGTACTAGTGCCTAATAAACAAATCTGAGGTTTAAAGGAATATAGTGTCATGATGTGTGCACAGGACTAAAGTAGCAGTAGCACATTTCTGGCAAAAGATCACAAAAAAAGTTTAATATTTGGTGGTGGCAATGGCAATAATGCTTTGAAAAGAAAATCTTATTTTTTTCATTTATTGCATCTCCATTAACACTGGAATTGTAATAGAAATAGGTTTATTTAAAATTGATTCATATTTCTGAGCTTCCTACCTGTTCCTGATTCATTTTGGGCATTTCAGTTTAGTTTGTAACTCCCTCTACTGAATTAAGAAAGGAAATAAGCTTCTGCTATTGAGAACAACAATGACAAAAAAGAAAAAAATCTAAATGTAGTCTCCTAAAAAGACACCTTTACCACAAGCTAAAACTAGAAAACCCAACCAACACATTCACATACACACTAGTCTCCTGGTTTTGATATTCAGGACATTGTGTTTACACGGTAATCTTCCCGTATACTTGATTTCAAACATAATCCAGGTGGCGTCGGCTTGTTGGGAACCATGTGGTGGCTTGCTCAAGTCCAGCCACGGACCGGACCAGACCAGTGTAACGACTTTTACCACTAGGTGTGACCAGTGACTCAGCTGCTTCTGAGTGGAACATAGAATATGAATGTTAACAACACCACAACCTATCAGACCAACTGTGACACATCATATTTTCATTTCTCACACAAACCACTCAACTTATATTCTTCTAAAATTTAACATTAAAATAATAAAGAAAATAAGTGCAACTTGAGAAAAGATGACAGTCCCTAAAGTCAACACGTTCCTGCCAATGTGTTTAACAGTAAATGCACTGAAATGATGGGTTTCTGTCCATTGAAACGCGACAGTGCTTTTTATTTGAAACTCATACAGGAAGTATTTATTTGTATTTATAGGGCAAACGGAGCAGCTCAGAATGCAGCTATATACTTAGGTACGAGTGTGTAACAAAACATTAGACAGCATAGCCTGCACCAACTCGTTACTGATGAGAGTTCTCTCGTCGGTTGGGGACGTCGGTTGGAGTAGTGTAGCAGCGCTTTATGCAGAACTCTCAACTCTAGTAACACTACAACATAACACGGAAGCAGCATTCCATAGCATTGAGCTAATCGGATTCCTTCTAAGTAGCCGCACGCTGCTAGCTCTCTCTACCTACTCCTGCCAAATGGAGGCTTAGTCGGGGCGTATAAAAATGTTTGCTGCCTGAACCCAATGAAACTGTGACTGTTTCACATTAACCATGCGCTAGAAAAGCTTTCTGACACAAAAGCTTCGTCTCATACATACACTAAAGGATACAACAAAACGTCAGTATTTGATGACCTGGGAATGAGAACGGGTTGTAGCGGGACAGGTGCCAAGTTCAGACTGTGTGGCAGCCTCATCACTCTCGTATCTCCCCACAATGACTGCATGTCTACAGGTCATGTGTGTGGATGTGTGTATAAAAAAAAAATACAACAATAAAGTGAAAAAATTGCCCCAAGGAGATTAATAAAGATATGAAGTCTGCTGCATTTACTGCTCTCTACTGGATTTGACCACTCCATCTGTTTTTTTGACATTGTAAATTTAATCAGTTTGGTGTTTTGAACTGTTGGCCAAACAATACAAGCAATTGATGACACCTGTAGGCTACACACATTAAAGAACTCAATCTTAAATCATCAAGGCAGGCCCTGATCACAGCCAAGCCTGTGCATTATTGTAGAGGGATCTACTGTATGCTCATGGTTGTCTGATCTAATCACCTGTAGGCCTTACTCCATCCAAAAAACTGATATAGGGCTGTTGCGATATACCGGTATTGACGGTTACTGTGTTAATTAAAAGTGGAATTTTTAATACCATGTTAAAAATTTACATATGATAATATTGTGTAAAACCCAGAGCCTCTTCCATTTCTTTCCGTTACCGCTTTCTCACAGTGGGTGGCGATGATGCGCCTACGCTATCTGCCGTCCGTCATAAAAACAGGAGGAGAAGAAGAGCTTAGCTAGTTAGCTAATCCTTCGCTAAAAACACAACTGCGTGTGCTCGCTACTGCCGCGCATCACTTCAGAGGAGGCAACAGACGAGAGCGGGACACTCTGACCTAACCAGAAAAGAGTTAACTCACCAGTGTGGGAGTTTTTTGGATTCTGTAAAAAAGACGGTGTGTTCGTAGACATCCCAGTCTGCAGGAAATGTCTATCAACAGTACCTGCAAAAGGTGGCAATACAAGCAACCTGTTCACTCACCTTCGCATCCTGCAGATTTCTCCACAGCAGACAGAGTAAGTTGCAGTTAGTTTGCTAGCCCTGGATCAGGAAAATGTTACATTAAGGTCTATGGTGTGTTGTTAAAGTT
>JBBPCS010046892.1:0-19460 GCA_037974645.1 Hollardia meadi
GTGTGTGTGTGTGTGTGTGTGTGTGTGTGTGTGTGTGTGTGTGTGTGTGTGTGTGTGTGTGTGTGTGTGTCAGCAGTTGGAACCTCTGAGCACACATACTGTATTCGGCCGCTCAGTCTGGTTTTGTTGCCTCCACCTACCATTGTCACACTGTCACCGTGGATGCAAAAAACATTTAATGAAAGGTAGCAACTCAAACCCCTAAGTCACTAAAATACATCTAATGAAGAGCTATGTTTAATTAGTGCTACTTTATTGAAGCATTTTCATTTTATGCTCCATTAAACTTCTACTCCACTACATTTTAGAGGGAACTAGACAGCTCTAATTATATTGCAGGTTAAATTGAGCATATTAACAGTCCCGTCCGTATTTTAATGCACCAGTAATAATAATCTTTAGTTCTGATACTTTAAGTACGTTTTGCTGATAATACTTCTGTCCAACTTAATGTGGCTAAATCAGTGTTTTATAGATATAATATGGCATGAGTTGAATGTGGAAATTATTGCCAGTAATGACAACCCCACAGAGAATTAGCACAAACCCTGCAGGTCCACTCAGCGCTACCAAGCTTTTAGTCTCTTTCAGCTCATTGTTTTGGTTTTACAGCCACAACTTCACTGTTTCGTTTGGTTTCATAGCTCATCAATCTCGTTTCCAGCTGCACCAGAAAAAGCTCCAAAGGCCACTGTATGCTAGGCTACCTGCTCAGTACCAAATAGCAGACAGACACAGTTAGCGACTAGCTAAAAAACTATTTTAGCTATAGTCACCATTTTAAACATATTTTACTCAGGAGTTAATGGAGAAGAAAACGGAGCTAAAACAGTAATATTAGACTACGTCCTTCAACTGGCCAGAAACATCTTTAAATAAATGATGTGGTTCTGTGTCTGCTGCGGGTGTGTAAAAGGCTTGTTAGCTAACAAGTTCTCCATAATAGCTAAATAAGTTATCAGTGTTGTGTTTACATCTTGTTTCCACTATCTTCAAGTGGACAGAAAATCGGTTGTTGCAGGTTTTTGAATGAATGGCTTGTAGCCTAACTGAGTATACTTTCATTGTGCTATTGCTATTTCTACTGAAAAGACTATATAGTTGCTACTGAGGCCACAAGTGACAATTACAGTAGCACTCGTAAAGTCGGCAAACTGACTCACTAATATCACTAACACAGCAATATCTACCTAAAGTTTGGTAACATTAGCCACCATAGGCTACTGTTTATACCAGACAAAGGTTGGAGCAGCAAATCCCCTCAGTGTATTTTTCATTTGTAACGACGATTGTTCAACTTTTCATTAATAAGAATAAGAATAATGGCCTATTAAGACCTAGGCCTATTAATAAAATTTGGTATACCTGAACCTACATTGCCCTTGGGTACGTAAATTACATTTATTTTACCAATGAACTAATTTACAGATGAAATGTCATGTGTAATCACAGCCCATCTTATACCTTTACCTGATAAAAACCATGTGTATTTGAAATGTGGACCTGTCCATGTAGAATAAGAGAAATGGGGAATTAATTATGGATTTTCATGATTACTGCCAACCCTACTTTACAGCCTTGTATGTTGCCTGTTTGAATGTACTGCATTCCTTTCATTTCATGGCAGTAACAATCTACATATCCTTAAATCTCATTTTCCATTCCTCCTGAGAGCAGACAGCAAGTAAACAAAAGAAGTTCCAAAGAGACTTGAGGCACTGAACTGTTAAAAGAAAGAGAACATTGGATATATATCATTGGGTATTGCCCGAAGACACAACTTTATTAATAAACCAGCAAGCAAAGCGTGTAAAATACAACGCAAGATGCCCAGGAAACAGAGGCCGGCATGTATAAATACCCAAACAAATCATAAAAGTGGAGATGGGCAGCTGAAGCCTTGCCAACGGCTGTAAACACAGTGACGGAGAGAAGAGAGAACAATGGAAGGAAAGAATGAGCAGCTGTAAAAGAGGCGGCATGACGAGTGTGTGCCGAGGCTGTCGTTTACATCCACACAATAAAGACATTCACAAGTGTCTGGTAGAGCGCAAGGACTGGTCTGCTGGACTGGAAACTACTGTGGCAACGGAGGAAGAGGAGGAGGTGCTGGACTGGTTGTAAGTGATGCCTCTGGCTAGTAGTAGTCTGACTCCAGATACTGCTGCTGTGGTGACACTACAGTGAGCAGAATACAGTGAATGCTGGTTATGGGTTAATACTCTGCACTCTCCCCTACTGCAGCCAAAACATGTCTGAGGAAACAGTGAGAAAGGACACTGTTCACCCATCAGTGGGTAAGTGCCCAGGAAGAGCGGTGGGCTTTGAAGCCAATTTGACATAGTAGCCAAGCAGTGTAATTACAACGTCACGTAATGCATGCTTGCCCAAAAATAGACTTCCACAGTGGAAGAAGTGGCTGTAAAATGGTGGATTAATTTTTTTGAGTGTCACAACCCATGTAAAATGACTCGTTCCACTATCAGAATTTGATCAATTTGGTCTGATAACGTTTGGAAGGTCTAGAGCAGCAGCACAGTTAAATCATTTTATCATTATTCAAGTTAGGAGAGGGCTAAACTGGAAGTGGCTAAACTGGAAGTGGCTCAGCTGGCCGACGTCTCTGGTGTGCAGTATGCATTCATCCGGGTAATCGTAAGCTTTCTCCCTTTACTGCACAGGTTTTTGTTTACTTTTCATATAGGTGTAAGTGCCTATATACTGTATATGTATATTAATGTATTGGGTACATATCATATCTTTTTACTCAGCAGAAAAAATGATGTTATGGCCTGCAAGTCTTGAATTTTAGTTTTGTAGTTTAGTAGACAATACATTCCAAATGATCTACTGTGTTTGGCACAGCTGGAGCTGTAACTGAGCAGCAGATGCTCATTTTAACCATCGCAGGGTATACATTTTATGATGTACAGTAAATACAGTGCAACAGATCAAATGTAACCACCATGTTTGTGTACGAAATACAAGTTAAAATCTAAAGCAAAGTGTTAGTGAGTGGAGCATGCTACTCCTTACAGCCATTATTTGTAGAATTTGTTTTGGGGCATGGAGAAAATCCCAGGGCCAAACGGTGCCTTCTCTCTCATGCTTTCAGCCCATTCATTACACACCTACACACGGTGCATTTAAAGATCATTGAACAATCCTTGAATTTAATGTCTGGGAACCCTGATGCTTTCTGATGGTATAACTGAGCACTGACAAGACACACACTCTAACACACTCTCACATACATCCATACACACACACATGAAGCTCAAACCTAAGCGTGCAGCGACAATCGAAGGCTGCAGCACTTGCAAACAAAAATCAACAACAACGAAAAAAAACAGCGATCATCTAACTCTACAATCTCCCAGCTGTGACACTGAGCTGCTGGGTTGATTTAGGCGTGATAGGCTTCATCTCGTACCTTCCATGCGTCGACCAGGCTTGGAGCCACTGCTGCATCAAGGCAACTGCTAATGCACTCCGTTTCAGGGTTTGACCAATATATTGGTTGAAGGGCAGATACTGGTGTTGCCTGTAATAGCTGTAATTGACTTTGTGCAGTTTCCTCAGCTATGACACATACTGTATAAGCACTATATCTGTAACAGGTAAGGTCCAAAGACGTTTTATGACTGTAGATAAAATCTTATAAGTTGTCTTTCGAAAATCTTTTTAACAGCAGGGTGTTGTTGGGTAAGTTAATTCCTCACACACGGCAGTAATGTATTCTAGTTTCCCCACCAATAAATAGGTGTGGGTGGCCTGACCTATAGAGCTACTAACCATAAAACAGTTTCATTAGCCTGGCTTCTCTGGAGAGGCTTAGTGTCTCATGGTGGTGTCAATGTTTCAGAGGGTTCATCCACCTGACAACCAGAGACATTCAGAGAGAATCACTGAGGCTTCTCACAGACATTTGTGGCTGATCAACACTGAAAATCACAAGTGTTGACTGACTGCACAACTTGGGTCAAATGAATATGTGTAAATTGAAACAGGTTGCACATAGTGAGGGAATCACCTAACTCAACAGTTCTCAACTGTATGGAGTTTTTTAGCATTTTTAGCTCATTGTTTTGGGGTTGTTTTTTTTCCAGCTTGCAACTTTGCTGTTTTGGTGAAGTTTCATCAACTTGATTTCCAGCAGCAGTAGGCAGCCATTTTCAGTGCACTACCTGCTCAGCACCAAACAACAAAGTCTGCACCCAGCTGCTGAGACCAGGTAGACAGAAACATGAGAAAGAGAAACACTCTTTGCAAACATGTTCGCCACATGAACATTCTGATAAATGATAAAATGTTTAAACGTTTATGTTTTAAAAGGTTCCTTTATTTGGGGGGAAATCTCTTTCAAACAGGACATGTTTGAAATCTGTTCTCCAAAGAGTGAACTACTTTTTCTTCTTCTACTTCTAACCTTCGTTGTTGTGACCTCCAGAGGGTGAACTTCTGACCAGCCCAAATAAATGGCCCAAAAACATCAGTGCAAAAAGCTCTGGTTGGTCTAAGACATGTACTGTATTATCATATAGCGGTCACAACAGCAGGCTAAGTAACATAGCCCATACACAGGTTTCCATAACATGGGATATAATCCCCTATAATCCCTGCAGCATGGTGTGTCTCTGGCCAGACAACTTTGAACCACAATTGTGGGACCTATGTTATCAGGGCCAACAGCTTCAGGCAGGGCCCCCCCAAGGCAAACTGGTCACAAATGGGGGGCTGGAAGAACAATTGAAGAAACCTTTAACCACAGTATGTTTCAAAGTAAGAGCTTGTTGAAGCATTGACCATTGCCTGAAACACCTCAACAATCTGACTATCACAGCCGCTTCAGGTGTGATTGGCTGCATGTGCAGAGGTGGGAAACTAAGCTGGATTTGATGCTCTCTGCTGTCACTTTTTGTGCGCACAAATGAGTGCAACAACTTTGGTCTCAGTCTCAGCAGGCTTTTGTACACCGCCATTGATTGTTACCATTTGTAACAGATGTCACTTTTGCCTACAGATGTGGTCGGACAACACTTCCTACCAACTGGTTCATTTCTGGCATACCCTTTATTTATCTTTATTAATCATCAAACAATGGACAAAGTAGCTTCGACCCAAGAGGGACAACCATAACATGGAAAAATTTAATGGCCTGTTTTTTCCTTGTCCAGACATACTGATGTGTGATTTTCTGTGTATTTCAGTCACAAATATCTACACGTAGCTTGAATCACTCTTAAAAACACAGCCATATTTGGGTTTTTGAATATATATATGTTGACAAATCCCAAAAATTATTAGGATCAGCCCCTAAAAAACCTATATCGGTCGAAACCCTGGTTAATATATACACATATACATACACAGCAGTGGGAACATACTGTGGAGGTAGGGGTTGAGGGAGGTTTGGTCTAACTATTGATTGAGAAATTTCAGTAAATTCCTAGTAAATCTGGATTAATTTTGATCAGTCCACAAGGGCAGGATCTTTGATGACTTGTTGACTTGAGACAGATTGCATTCTGGGAAAAGTCTTTGCCGTGTAACTCCACTGTCAGACTGTACCATTACACTTCAGATGTAGGTGTAGGATTGGGTTTGGGCAGAAAGTGTGCACTGGTCAGCTGTACTGAAGTAGATCCGTGGAGTGGAGAGTGGGGAGGCGGTACAGGGGGAGGGTGCTCCTCACAGGCCGAAATCGAAGGTCAGGTCGGACTTGCCCATCTTCTGTCTGTAGACCGTGTCAAACTTGTCGTTCATAGACACTGTGAAAACGTCCTTCCACAGACCCACACGACCTGCAACCGGGACACACAGAGAGATCAATAAGATGTTCAGTTACCTTTCAACACACGCTGGATGTCTGCCTTTCAAATGACTCAGAACAGCTCACATAGAAAGTGGCTTGTCCCTGCAGCCAAGAGATTCACCAGCCAAGAGGCACTGATTCAATGACAGTGCAGACCTTCTGTCTCCCTCTTTTGGTAGTCAGAATAATTACACAAACGGTGTCGACATGCACATGACACCATAGGCTTAATCATAGTCTTACACCAATCAGCCACAACATTAAAACCACTGACAGTTGAAATAGATAACATTGACCATCTTACAGCTGCAGTGCCAATTGACACAAACCATCCATGCAAACACCCTTGTAGATCAAGCACACCCCCCATGGTACCGGCACACCCCGATGACATTGGTCTCCCAGCAGGACAATGTGTGCTGCCACACCACAAAATCTGCTCAGGAACGTGACAAAGAGCTTAAGGCATCCACCTGGCCTCAAAATGCCCCAGATCCAAATCTGATTGAGCTACATGGGACGTGCCTGACAAATTACGATCCATGGAGTTCTGTTGGCATGAGGGGGTTTACTTTGTCTGAAACAATGTTTGGGTGGATTTTATGGATCAAAGAACATCCACATGAATACCAAGACTCAGGGTTTTCCACTAGAACATTGTACTGTAGCCATGATCAATGTGATTCACTTCATCTGTCAGTGGTTTTAATCCTGTGGTTGATCGGTGTATTTGCTGTAGCCTGCTTCATTGTTCAACTCTGGCAAAGCAGTCGGGAAAGTTGCCACAGACTTAAAAACTCTGGTCTACGGCAAAATACAGATAGATTTATCAGGCGGTGAGAGGCTTTATCAGCATTGCGTGAACTCGTTTGACAAGGGCTTGAATGTACCAGACGTTCATTTATATGTAAAAGTACCAACAAAAATTACCAACCAACAAGCAACTTCCACAGGGTTGTCCAGGGTCCATAAAAGCTCCAGACTTTTAGTGTCAACTTTATGGTGCTTATTTAATAGAATATTTCTATGGGAATATGCACACTGATATCGAAGCTAAAAGTGGAGGTTGAAACATTGGCACTGAAACACTGTTATTGCAAACAAAAAGAGTAACAGTAACAGTAACAGGAGTGAAGAGAAAACAAAAGCCAATATATTACACACTCCCTCAGCTCATGACAGTGACACTAAAAGCATGAACATTCATTCTTGACTTCTGAAGTATTTTAGAAAATAATCTTAACTCAAGGTCCACTTACAAGCTTTTTAACACATCTACAGATAGAGTTTGCCTAGTTGTCACTTTATTCTTACTTTACTTTTTTTATTGTAATTCTTTGTTTTCTACTTTTTTAAATTTAAGAATCACAACTGGTAAGATTCACTACACCACAGTTTTGCTAACAGTAGACAGGGGGTACCATGTGACTAAAACAGATTAATTTGCTGAAGCTACTACCAAAACTGATATCCCTTACATAATATGTGCATTTACTTAAATACTGATGACTGTAATGTAAAAGCCACATGAATTCTGCTGAATCACCTGACAGATTGTGACGGATGTTCTTCTATACTAAGAACATGACATTTTATTTCACGTTTCAGCTGTGGAGAGAATGCCCCCTGACGTGGCGGTGACTCACCTGCTGTGGTGTGTGTGAGACAGATCAGACTGACTGTCCGCTGTGTGTTAAGTCTATAGCACACCAGACACCAGACTTCCATGCACTAAAACAAATATGATCGGGAAACAGAAGAAAAAAAACAGATGACAGAAACCATAACATCAAATTAAAACAGGAATGGTAACAAAAGATCAAACTGAACAATCAAAACAAATAAGTTAAAGGAACATGTGTAAAAAAAAAAATGACTACATGAAACTCAAAGAGGGTGGGCCTGCATGCTGAAATCATACACTATACAGTCTAAAGTTTTTGTATACAGTAGTGTTATCTTTAGAAATGCAATTTGTCATGCAGTTTCAACATGTAGCCACATGGTGGTGATATAATCACCTCAATCTGAGTTTGAGAAAACACTCATATCCACTACCAGTAAGCATATGGGTCTGCAAATGACCAAAATCAGAACATCAATGCATGCTATTTAAAATGTACAGCTGAAATAGGCCTAAGTGGTATGGCACCAGCTGGTTTCATATGTTGCATCACACAAAATGATGTAGATAGTTACAGAAGACTAAAGTGTTCAATATGATATATATTTAAAAATATATATTTTTTTTTAAAAATCAAAAATAATGAATTGGATAAATAAATTGTGTTAAATATAAAATTCCTGTTTAAGTAGATGGAGACCAATGAAAAAACGGTGTCAAATTACTTGAATTACTTCAGTGTGCACACAAAAACACACACACACACACCTTGCAAAAGCGTCTGCAAAGTCCGTGAGTCTGCAAGTGCGGTGAAGTCTGGACACCTGGATTCAGTGTGTGTGTGTCTGTGTGGGCGTGGCTTCTCCTCCTCCTGGCACTTAGACAATCTGGCACACCTGCTATCAATCAGCTCATCAGTACAAGAACCCCGTTCTCTGACCCGCTCATCGCCACACTGAACCAGCGATGAAGAATCCGAATCATTTCAAACAGCCGTTTTAAAACCTTTAATTCCCAGTTTGTGTTTTATTTGTATGTAGCTGAAACAGTGTAATTTGTCTCATGTTAGCTCAATGACATTAGTTTCCTGTAGCTTTAACAGCCAATCAAAGAAGAGAAGACTGATTGATTTTATAGTTTTTTTAAGAAAAGCTGATTGCTACAACTCTCTGGCCGCTCAATATTCTGAGACTTTAGTTTATCTTCTAGTGTTGCGTGTGTTCTCGTTAATCCTAATGTTACTTTCCTGTGCCTGGATCGCCAGTGCCTCACGTGAACGCACCATCTCCAACTCAAGCGCCACTCCACCATTCCTCAACTCCAGCCACCTGCCTGCCCCTGTGCTTCCCTCTGCTCAACATCACCTACAATATGATAAACTGTTTCCTCTTCTTTTTCCTGTCCCACTCACCCCTGCAGATAGACAGCGCCTCTGAGTTGGAGCACTGCTCGATGAGCTGGTTGCAGCTCTCCACCATGCCCTCCAGCTGAGCCTTGTCACAGGAAACACCCAGGAACCGGGCTAACTGTTCCACAAACGTCCCCACATCCTGGAGAGGAGAGTGAAAAATGTTATGAGTTATAAAAAAAAATTTTTTTTAAAAACAGGAACTCACAAGCACAAATATAGACAAAACTGCTTCTCTCTTGAATTCTTACATAATAAGGCAGATATTCTGCTTCCCCAAACAGCATCCACCCACAGCTGTGGAGAACACAGTGTTCAGTATGCTTACACAATCTCTATGGCATAGAGGTGAGAAACACTGGCTACATATGCCACTTGTAAAGACAAGCTTTGGACAGCTCTGTATGTATATCATCTAGGAATATACTGTAGGTGATCAGTTTAGAGCTCTATACATATACACGTGTGTGCATATGGGTGTATGTGTCTCTGTGTGTTCAAGACAGGTTCCCTTAAAGATTACTGACCCAGCTAGCAGCTCTGTGAGGCTGTACACACCCCACAAAGGGTGCTTAATTTGTAAATCAGGATGTCCCGGGACACAGAGAGGGTGCTGTTACACTTCTGTCTGTAGATTCGATCAAAATGTGGGGAAAATTGAATTAGGGCCAAAAGGTTTTATTTACAACCACAAAGAAATCTGTCTCTCTGTCTATCTATCTTCTCCGCTCTGTTTCAGTATTATGGACAGCATCGCACCTACACACGCACATACCTGTATAGCCATTTCAGTGAAGCCCTGGTTAGCTGCAGGGCTTACAGTAATCATATACCAAAATATTTAGGTAATACACAAAGCAAGGGTATCCTAATTCAAATTGCAGTAACATTATCGACGTGACATGCACAAAACTCATGCTTCAGGTGTTGCTGTATATGACTGTATATGCCCGACCCGTGATATTTTCTTGTAAACTGGCCCAAAATCACCCGACCCATAACTCACGGGACCCGCAACTCACTAATGGAAAGCGTGGTGCAACAGGTTCAACGGGGTGGCTTTGAAATTGTTTTACCATTTCATTTGTTTTATGGGCTCTTCTTACATGATACACTTCAGTGATGATTGGAACTTCAAATGCCTAAAAAATGAATATGAATTTTAACCAGATTATGCAAACTGCAAATGTTCTATTTTCACACTTGGAGCAAAAAAAGTGGCTGAGTCTTGTTCCAGTGAATGATTTGAATGATATATAAAATGGGTTAATTAGTTTGCTTTAGGGGAGCTGACACATTTTGTTAACTTTAGACAGAGCCAGTCTTGCTGTTTCTTGCTGTTTTCAGTTTTCAAGCCAAGCCCAGCTCCTGTCTCCTGACTGTAGCTTCCTATTTAGTGTAAAGATATGCTTAAATGTCATACTATTTCTTTAAAACAGCAACAGGGTTTGATTGCCTTTCTTTAGAAATTATTTATTATACTTTGAGTTTTTAGTTTGGCCCAGGTCCCATCTGCTAGCATAGAGGAGGAGGAGTTTATTAGCGGCTTCAATTTTGGGGAGCTCTCATGTCGTCCATCTTTATACACAGTCGGTGGTTATAACCTGTTACAGGACCTTGTAAGGTTGTCTGTGGCTAACGTGGTATAAAACAGTTGCCCTTTAATACATCCAGCAGACAAAGAGCAACATTAGCAATTATTTGGACTGAGAGCTGAGGGGACATGCAGAGTTGGTGATGATTCTCTGTGATTGTACATGGCACAAAGTCATTTGATGATTCTTTATACACGTAGAAACCAGGAAACATATTTAATTTAGCACTGCACTTGTAAAGGCCACTTGGCCAGAATACTTCTTTAGAATACTTTCTTTAATTTCTTCATATTTATTTCTAATGCTTCAAAAACAATAAGATTTAGCAGACAGATTTTCATGCAGTCTAATTAGTGTTAAAAAGTGACAATTTCAAATGATCTCTCAGATGTGTAAATCTCTATAAGTACCTGCTCCAGTTAATTTATACCAAGTAGAGAAATAGCCCCCAAAATACAAAGAAATACAGCAACTCAGATATATTTCAAATGGCATACATAAAAAGAGTGGATTATTTGGTTTGGTCTAATGCTATAAGTGTACATAGGTGTACAATCTATAAAATGATGTCATGTTTTCTTAACAATGCCAAACAATGTGAAACTGACCAATTGCGTGCGTCATCTCGCTTCAGTTGAGAAATCTTTTCTGAGAAAAGTATATCTTGCGTGAGTCAGGGCCTCAGAGACATGAAAAGACAGATAAAAGTAAAAAAGAGCCTTTGAAAAAGCTTGAGGGCTTTACATAAGAATATTCTTTACAAAAGCTCAGTAGGATACATGTGTCTTCCAGGTCATGCGAAAAGAAGTATAGAGGATCAAACTTAAGGTTAAAGTAGGTTATGGCTGAACTAAAATTAGGGAGCTTGAATTAGGGATGAAATGAGTTTGCTCTGGTATGAAATATGAAAAAGAAAAGTTTCTTTTACATGCATGTTTTTTGTCAGCATAGGCGTAGATCTATCATGTCCCACTCCCTACCAAGTAAGTCAAGATGTTGCTGAATTGTCCATACCAATACTTTTACCCATCTCAAATTATTTTTTTCATTTTCATTTCATTTCATTTTAACTCTACAGATATGGGGGAGACCACTAGCTGCAGCAAAATGGTTTCAATAGTCAAGCTACTCATGTGTGTGTGCCATTGACTGTAAAATAAATATGGACGACATGAGAGCTCCCTTATAAGTAAAGCCAAAACATCTTGATCGCCACCTGGTGGCTGGCTGCAGAATAGGCCATAAACCCCTCACCCTCAATGTTATCAGATAGGACATGGGTCAAACTAAAAACTCAAAGTAAATGTGAAATAAATTATTCCCAAAGATGATTTCTATCCTTTTAGGTAGTTCTTATCACGCTGATGTATGTTCAAGTGTTAATTTTTCTGATTAGCTTGGATTTAATTAGATATGACAGACAGGTGAAATAGTCATTAGCAAATGTAATCATAACCATAACATATCAAATTCACGGTTTTACTGCAGTTCTGGTGTGGTTTGTCCAAGCGGTGTTACCGTACCTAGTTCTCTAACATGCGTGACTCACATCGGGTAGTGACAGTGTTCACATAGGGGATAGAAACTTTTTGTGAGAGAGGCACAGTCACATTCATCAGCACAGAAGCTCCGCTGGTAAGGTTTACTGACTCACTGTCCCCTATCTAAATTATACCAAAAAGAACTGGGTTATGACTTGGACTTACATACTATTAAGATAAGAGCTAGCAAAAAACGCAAAAAAAAAAAAAAAAAGCACAAGAGACAGTGATGGTGTTACCTTGTACATGTCTTCATATTTCAAGAAGAGGACATTAGAGTCCATACGATGTTCCCAAAATTCCTGCACATGTTCAAACCAGGAACCATATCCCACTATGAGAGAGAGGCAGAGAGAGGCAGCTGGATGACATACCAAAGACAGAAACAAAAAAGGTACACTGACTTGAAACCAGATGGAAGGTCACTTACGCTTGTCATTCATGAAGCGCCGGCAGAACTCCTGGAAGGTTCCCCGGTAGCTCATGGTCCTGAGAGAGCGGTGGAACTGGTAGTAGGACACCACCAGGTCCTTAGGGTTACGAGCCATGTAGATCACCTAGAAGTGAACCACGACAGTATTCTATAGTGACATAAGATCAGTCCCATGTAATGCTGTTTAAAGGTGCAATTTGTAAGATAGATTGTTGAGTCTCAATCCCAGGTCGTCAAGTACCGACACTTTGAGTTTTTGCGGGTCATCAAATAGTATATGATGGCTGTGCTGAACCTCAGTATATCACCCTGATTCCAAAAAAGTTGTCACGTTGTGAAAAACATAGATAAAGAACAGAATACACTCATTTGCAAACAAACAAAGTTTTCCAAAGTGTTCTTGAGCCCATGTAGTAATCTCCTTTATATAATCGTGTGTTTGACAAAGTGGTGAACGTTGACCCATCCTTGCTTGTGAACGACTGAGCCTTTCGAGGATGCCCCTTTCATACCCAATCATGATACTATCACCTGTTTACCTGTGGAATGTTCCAATCAGGTGCTTTTGGAGCATTCCACAACCTTCCCAGTCTTTTGTTGTCCCTGTCCCAACTTGTTGCTGCCATCAAATTCAGAAGAAGCATATATTTTCAAATATCAATGAAGTGGATGAGGTCAAACATTAAATATATATGTCAAAAGGGATTAGAAAATGATCACAATCTGTTTTATGTTTTACACAGTGTCTCTTTTTGGAATCAGGGTTATAAATATGATTGCTCATTACAAGTCAGCTGGCAGCCAAACAGCTGATGAATGAGCCAGTGATTGTGAAGCATGAACAAAGTTACTGATGCCAGTCCAATAATGTAAATGCTGCAACTTCCTTGTTCGGCCTGAACAAATGCCATTTCATTTAATACAATTCAGGGCGCACTGTGTTTATATGTGCATGTACCTCCAAATATAGCAAACAAAAATTTTAAATTAGCATCTTAATGGAATGAAAAGTCATTGTTAGTGCATGTGTACTGTCCAGCCACAGTGGACTGACCTTGGCCTCTCCATTGTGCATGGCTGTGGGGAGGAATCGATAAGGAAGATGGCTTTTGATTAGACGAGGGGACGTCAGCTCCTGCGAAAACACAAAGGAAGTAATTACTTTTTGTTAATTTATCTACTTAACTTAAAATTTAAGTGGCAGGGATAATGTGAAATGAAATGAATGAAAATGAAATGAAAATTTAATGTTAGCTCTGTATCTGTCTTATAAAATATTTACATATAACTGCATTTGTATTCCATATTTTCCCTTAGCATGCAATGCTGACAAGTTACAGCTAGTCACAATGCTCACAATGTGTGCTGTTCTGCATGTGGTGTTTACATTACTACCATATATTATTTGGCCAACTGATTCCTCTGAAACAGGTTGAGAAATAAAGGTGCATTTGGCCCAAAACAATATGTAAATACTGGTTATCATAGTCATTCGTTTTTCTTCTAAACACATTCAAGTTTCAGATGTGTTTGCTGCGGAGTACCTGCCATTCAAGTGTATTCCCATCCACCTGTTTTTATGCACATTTTAAATTTGTGTAACAAACAAAAAACTGAGGAGAAAATAAAATCTGCTTGGCCTACATTCCCTGCCTTGTAAATGTCTTTCAAACTTTACACCACTTGTGTAAGAAACACTCAGATCTTTTATTTCAATAAAAGATGCCACAACGTAGAGTTTCTCTCCAAGTCCAAGATGATACTTAAGTAAATACAAATATACTTAAAGTACCCAAAGTAAAAGTACTCATTAGGCAGAATTTCAGAATAATTGCCCAATAAATTCTTGGCATACAATTATCAATGCGTTTAATGTGTACATCACTTTAATGTTGCAGCTGGTAAAGGTGGAGTTAATTTTAATTACTTTATATATTTCTGGGTAGCTTGTGAATTTTGCCCTGGGGATCAATAAAGTCTTAAACTGTAATATTACATCATTTCATTTGTTAGTTATAGTCTGTATTATTAATCTGAATCTGCACTGTAACTACTAACTAAAGTTATCAAATAAATCTTGTTGAGTCAAAAGTACAATATTTTACATTGTAATGTAGTGGAGTAGAAGTATAAAGTAGCATAAAATGCGAATACTCAAGTGACATACAAGTACCTCAAAATTGTACTGAAGTATAGTACTTGAGCAAATCTTCTTTGTTACTTTCCACCACTGCTTCACACCCAAGCTTTTAACTCTCTCTTGTGTTTTAAATCTGTAGCCCACACTGATGACATAATCAGGGATTTTTTTTGGAAGACTTTGTTCAGAACCACAGAAGATTATACAACCGAGTAATGTGATCCTTAAGTGTAGGGTTGTTGTTTTTTATTCTTTAAAAACATTGCATCCTGGACAATCAAAGAGTTTATATGACTTGGGATAAAAGATCTTCCAAATTGACACTAGCTATTTAGAAAACAACAGACCTTTTCCCATGCATTTTAAAGTGGCTCATCCATTGCCAACAATACTTTTTAATGTACCCAATAAAGCTAACAAAAGTTAGACTTTTGCTATTCGGGAAATGACTAGGAGAGCATGGACAAGAGGCTCGTGCTCATGACAGGGCAGGATGTAAACATTAATGGTGTCCTCCTCGACCTAGTTAGCTAGGCTCTTGTCTTTGAGTAGACGCAAGATTCCTTCTGCGTGTTGATAGAAAATAGTTCCTCCATGAAACTGTTCACAACAAGGTCTGTGGATTATCTTGAGTAACCGGGTCATGGTTTCTGATTGCTGTTGAGTTTTTTATTAGCGCTTTCAGGAAACACAAGCAAAGTGCCATCTAGTTCCATTATATTGGAGAGAAGGCAGACATCGCTACAGCCAATATCTCCAAAACTGAACAACTCACACCAAAACAATCTAGATGGATAAATAGCACTACAGGTAAGAAGAAAAATATGTGTTTTAGATTTTGAGGTGAACTGTCCCTTTAAGTTCCCATTAAGCGAACTGACAGACAGTCCTTGTGATTGAAAGCAAGGCTAGCCTCATTTTGATTGTTGTGGTGGAAAACCAGCAACATCTCATGTTTCACATCTAAACAAGGTGTTGGTATTGTCGTAATGCTAAGGGGGCTTTTTAAGTCTAAAAGCCCCTAAGGCCCCGCACTCCTGCATCCAATAAACATAATGAATGTTAACCTGAACTCAGCTACATTACCTGTATGATATCCAGGCCCGGTTGGGGGTACTCTAAGACAGGCAGCTGTTCATCGATGTTCATAAGGCCAATCTCATCTGGGTCTGCTCCCTGACTCACTAGATACACGATCTCCTGAAGTAAACTGGTGCCTACGAGGAGAGAGCGTATGGAGAGGACAATCAGGGATTTGGGTTGGCAGGAAGAGAACAAAGAGGGTGGTTGCCATGCAGGACCTTCATAAAAATGAGAGTACAAGACAAATTAACTGTTGCAAAGTTAGCTGAGAGAGCATGTCAGCAAACCTTCTCTGTATAGCAGTAGTTTTACTTTTAGAGCATCTTGGTGGTCGCACAAGGCCAACCACAAAGAAGCAGTCTTTGGAGCCCTTTATCTTCTTTAAGCCGCTTGTTTTGGTTTTTCTGACCCACAAAGTCTCATCAGCCTCATTTCCAGCAGCAGGCAACTGTTTTCAGCAAAATAGCTCTGATAAACTCAAAATGACGCACACCATGTGAAACCTGAAGACCACTGTTTCATAAAGTGGAGAGAAGAGGAACAGCTCCGGCTTTTATCTAAAGACAATCAATTCAGCCTAGCTAGTTGTTTTTTTTAACAATCTACCAACAATGCTGAAAGTAATAAGATTTGTTTGTATGGCCTTAGGCTGGCCTCATGCTGATTGTGAAGCCAAATAAGTGATGTAACTAACATTTTAGTGTCCTAAAAAATCTGTCTCACTCTAAGGGAAAGCTTTAATTTCTCATTGGTGCCAGTTATGTTGCATTCATGAAAGGGTTCAGTTGTGTTTAGCACATAACAAACTTCGGTTGTGGCTTACAAATTAAAATAAAAGCTACAAATATTGAGACTAGGGATAAAAAAAAACATCTGAGGACACTGAACACACGGCATTTGTCTTAACCAAGCTATAAACGTATCAATTCTTTAACCGTTTCCTTTCAAACCATGATGTATTGCTTGTACTCTGCCCTCTAATTTAGCCCAGTATCCAGAGGACTTGAGGGCATATTGGACGATTCCACGCCTCAGTTTACAATGTTCTGCCTCGTTGTCATTGTGAACTTGTGAGTAATTTTTGAAACCATGGGTACTTGATTTCAGACACAGACAAAAGCAACTTCTCATAGTCAGTGATGGTCAATTTTGTCAGCTGAAATGACAACTGTCACTGCCAGATTTGATCAGCTGTAGCCAGCTTACTCAATAAGCTCAGGTTAGCTACACGAGTTGGTTAAAAACAGATATTCTTGCTGACTTTCTAATGTTTCAGAGCCACAAACATAGTATGCAACGAAAGACAGAGGTTAAAGTTGCATGTCTCAGGCATAATAGTCACCAGCTGGTAATCATCGTAGAAGATGTAATCTGTAACCCAACAAATGATATGGCTTGAAATGGAATGAAATGGAAGCCAAAATATCCGTTATACGAGCGCTGCCATCTTGCACTGGTGACATCATTTGGAGCCAGAGTCTGTGCAGTAGTGATCGGGCAGTGGAGCCACGATATCGAGTTCCCGCCCATACATTCAATCGCGAGCAGGGCTCAGTTGTCAATCATGAGGTTTCACCCCCTTTTTATAGCATCAAATAACAAATTAAAACCAAACTTATCAGACAGGTGAACACTGAAAATACATCAGCGTGATAAGAACTACCTAAAATGTCCGAAACCATATGTGGAAGAAATGTATTTGATGTGAACTTTTTTGTTTGACCCATGTCCTACATGCTAATATGAAGGGGGCGGGGTTTGTGATCTATACTGCAGCCAGCCACCAGGGGGTGATCAAGACATTTTTGCTTCACTTTTGGGGATCAGTTATATTGCCAATCTTTATTTTACAGTCAATGCTCCAACTTCTTTAAATACACAGTATCACTCTCACTACACACCTCTTCAACCTGTGCAGAAATGTGTCTGTGCTGTAGGGACAAATAGCACTTTACTTTCTGATGGACGAATGTGGACAGGAATATGCTACCTGCCTGGAGGTATAATGCAATACGTAAAATTTAGTGGAGAAGGAGCAATATGGTTTGGGGCTGTTTTTAATGGTTTGGTCCAAGACAATCAAGAGCACTGCCATTTTAGACAATAGTATACTTTCAACAGGAAGTTAAAGGACGGCCTTTTCCTGTTTCAACATGACGAATTCCCTGTGCACAAAGCCAGCTACATAAAGAAATGGTTTTCACAATTTTCTGTGGAAGAACTTGTCTGGCCTGCACCGAGCTCCATCAACCCCATCCAACAACTTTTGGAAGAACTGTAACACAGATCCAGTTCCATGCTTATCACCAAACATCAACGGTGGACCTCACTATTGCTTGAGTCTTTAGGGGGGCGTACAGTATGTAAGCAACATTTTGACCATGTGTGAATACTGTTAAACATTGAACGTGAACATGTGAACAACAAACTCTAAAATTGATGCAGCAGAGATTGAGATATTCTGACTTTTGGTCTCTACAAGGGTCAAGCTCCAAAAACAATGGACCCACCCTATATTTCCCATAAAGCAATTTGATTGCTTTCATTAGACTCTCCCCGCCTTATAAACATATGGAAGTGCTTTGCCTCAGCTGTACTTTTTGAGGATCAAGGGTTTGAAGCACACAGCTTGGATGTATTTCAAATGCATGGGTTTATGTCCGAGAAGCATCCCGTATTGCACTGCTCCTGCAGGAAGAGAGCAACTTCCAGGTCAGACTGGGCTTTCTGCCTGCACAAGTCCAATGACCTGAGATGCCTGTGCAGTGTTGACATACTAATATTAATGCCATCCACATTACTTGACACAAATATTTAACAGTGAAAGAAATCAAGGCTTTTCTCATAATTACAACATCCTGATCTCATCAGTATGAAACAGTAACTCACAAGATAAGGTATATAATTTTTCTTTCTTTTGTTAATGCAATGCGCTTCTGTATGAACATCCACATAAACTCACATAGACTTGAGTTTTTTTGCTGGTAGTCTGCAAATCTAAGCTCAGATAACCCTGATGACGTCATCAGGCTTAATTTTTCAGACTTCAGAAAGTTCTTCTGGAGCCACAGAGGACATACAGGCTGTTTTCACAGGTTGAGCTGTATCCCCATGACCAGTTGAGCGATTTTGACAGGTAAGGTGAAAATGGTCGATTGCCTCTTTAAATGGACATCACATTAGTGCACAGCAGGCAGCCAGAGCAGAGGACTCTCTCTGCTCTATGTCAGTGCTTGTAATTACACCAGCCCTTTAAATATGAGTGTGTGCGTGCTTGCGTGCGTGCGCGCGCAGAAGTGTACCGCCTGCAGGGAGACATGACTGAGCTTATGGCTGATGCCAAAACAGTCAGAAATGCAATGTCATCATTAACTGTAGAGCAAACCCACACTCTCACCCCTCTGAGATTATAGAATCTTGCACATCCCATTCATCAAGACTGTTACATATGAGCCAATGGCATCACAGCTCTGCAGCATCCCAACCATGTGGCCTGCCATGTGCTTCCTCTCTCTCTCTCTATATATATATATATATATACTGTATGTGTGAATGAATTTATCATCGTTTTCATTTCCCAATGTCACCTTGTTCATTTAAGACAAACCTTATTTACAGATGGACATGTGTTTCTTTCTGTATGTCTCATGTCTTTTGAGAGGTTGTCAGCACAAGACACATTTGTCTCCATCCACAACAGTCATTTCAATGTCAAACCTGCAGATCACCATATCACCACCACATAGCTAACAGGCTATGTACCACAGTCCTTTAAAGTAGCTGTAATTAAACCTCTCCTTAAAAAGCCTACTCTTGATCCG
>JBBPCS010046903.1:0-19458 GCA_037974645.1 Hollardia meadi
ACACACACACACACACACACACACACACACACACACACACACACACACACACACACACACACACACACACAGATTAAGGACTTGAATCCCCAGGTGAGGAGAATCCATCAGGCTTAATTACTCAAACAGGACGTCCCTTTATTAGAGCACACGTCCCAGCGAGAGTGGAGAAAATGAGGATGCCAATGACAAAGACAAAGAGAAATGTAATTAATTGTGAGATACAACTGTCGGGGAATTCATCTGCTTTCCATGAGAATATTTCGGAACAGGATTAACAATGGGAGAAGGGGCAATCAGCTGGCAGCAGGATAAGGGCTGGGCTCCGTGGCGGGGAATGCAGAGTTTCCCCATTCGTGGGCATCTCATGGACGGGTTCTGCCTGATGGCACGAGGGGGTTTTCCCTTAGATGGTGCATTTCGGTGGATCCTTATGAAAACTGCACTGAGAACTGACCAGTCACAACACAGTAAGTAGCTCTCATTAATGTCACCTTTGAGGAAGATTATTATCCAAATGTAGATGGCAAAAAAAAGAGGTCAATCTCCATTTAGCACGTACTGATAAAAATGTTTCACTTTGTAGCTGCCAAAAAAAAGCCTCACTCTCACTTTATTACCCCACACACTGGTTCATATTCATGGTTGAACTAAGGAGGCGAGGTTTGCTGCCGTCATACCACATGTCCTCGGGGGAAAGAGTTTTTAACACGAGACCACCCCTGTTCCTACCTGCCATTTTTCAGTTGGGACAGCGGTGTAAATGCCGCGTGCATGCTGCTGTGCCAACTGAAAAACGGCAAAAGAGATTAAATAGCACCACAGTAATAAGACATAGCCAACATCACAATTATGTTAGTCATAAGTGAGTATTTTCATAGCGTTGGTCCTCGGGGCTTGATGCTGTATTACCATTATAAGTGTGAATGACAAGTCTGTCAGGAAGCAGGCATGAGGAATCTATTAGGGCCAGTGGAGAGACAGCACGCTTTTGCAGTGCAACCCCTAATTTTCAATTACAAACGTGGATTAATAGTAATCAGCACACCCAGGTGGTGCCTGTGATTAGCTAATCTACAGAAGCATGCAAAATGACATCTGTTCCACCTCGTGCTGGCTTGCCCGGGTTAACATACTGTAGCAAGCAGAGGGACAGGAGAAGGGACATATTTCCAGGAAGAAAATGGATTAAATGGTTATCGCTAAAAATGTCCTAAATTGCAAGACACAAGGTCACACAATGATGTGTGCAACGTCACCATTTCCCTCATTTGAGTCAGTATCGCCAGTGAAGAGGGAAGAACGGATATGCAATTATAAACTGAATTTGCTCTGCCGAAATGGGCCGACATCATACAACATCTTGGCCTGCTCTGCCCCGAGTAAAGCCCCTCTTGGGGAAACGCTGGCACATGTGCAGGAATCAAACTTGGGCACTTCAAAGACATTCTGCCACCTAATCAAGTCGGCGCAAACCCATGGCATCGATGATTCGCCTTTTTCAACTCATTTCACTCCTAAGTGGACGGACAAAGTTAAATGCTCACAGCCAATCTTCTTAATAAGGAGGGAGGGAAAGCTGAGAGCAGACGCTCTTTCAGAGGAATAAATACATTTTCAATTAGCCAGTGGAGGCGGTGAAAGGAAAACGCCATTACACAACCATCCAGTTTTCATCCCACGGCCTGACTATGATTGAGGCCTCCCTGATTGTTGTGTTAATGACTTTTAACTAATTGTCTCTTGACCTCAGGCCTGCTTTGACTTTACTCACCGCTGATGTTAGCTGACACTGACTCTCCTGAAACTCAGAGGAAGGAGTTTGTGAAGCTCATGGAGCTGGTGAGGGTTGCAAAAGGAAAGAACAAGATTTGGGCCTCCGTCAATCAGCAGTGAAGATATGAAAGAAGTGGAGGAAATTCAGCAATGCCGTTTATCTCACCGAGAGATCATACGTTTCAGTGCCTGGGGAAAATATGGGTGTCTCTTTGAGGTTTTTTGAAGACTAATTTTTTATATAGTTGATAAGATGGTTTCCAGATTAACAGGTGAGCCAAAGGTTGAACTTTTGATGCACAATATCATGATTATGAAGAAAACATTGTGCACACTCTACTCAAATCAGGCTAGTGCAAGACATTCCCATATTGCCACGGATCTAAATCTTTTCTCTTATTGAGCCACGCTGGCAGCTCTGTGAGGTTGTGCTCATGGCGTAGTCGTGCCTTGAGCTGAATGCTAACATCAGCATGCTAGCATGCCTACAACGACAATGCTACCATGCTAGAAGATAATCTTAAATGTGTTCAACACGTAAGTATAGCATTTTATCATGCCAACAATGACAATGAAAATGAATTTCTGTACAAGGGTTCGACCAATATCATTTTTTCAGGACCGGTACGATACAAATTATTGGTAATCAAGGAGACTGATATTTATATTAATATAATATTATATATTATATTTATATATTTGGAACCAAGTATATGCAGTAAATAAATAAAAAATCCGAGGTACTTCTACTTTACTTGAGTATTTTCCTTCTACCTTCTCCTACTTTATACTTCCACTTCCATAAAATATAATCTATTGTTCTGAACAATAATTGTATTTCTAATTAAATTTTATCACCAATCAAACAAAAACAAAACAAAACAATGATACGATAATGGGAAAAATGCTGAAAATCGGATCTGATAATCGACCAGGCCAATAACTGGTCGATCCCTTGTCTGTACCAAATGTCATTCTCTTTTCATACAAAGGTTGCTGAGACTTTTCATTCTGAAACAAAACATCAATCTGCTGGTGCTGCTAGAGGAAAAGTCAGGGGATCACCAAAGTCAGGATTCATCCGTGGAGAATCGAACCCATAGCCGTTGCCAAGGACTAAGCCTTTTGTACATGGGGCACACGCTCTGCCACATGGCCTAGCACCCCAATTTAAAAGTCACCAAAATAGAATCAAAACAAAACCTTAGGTATGAAGCTTTCTCGTTGTCAACTGGGACAGCAGTTTTCTTTTATGACCCCTCGATCAGATAAGGAACAAGCCAAGGTAAAGGTCCATCAGATTGATAAAGCCCAAAGGAGATTTAAAAAAAACAACAAACCTGCTTTAAAAGAAGAGCACACACGTTGTAAACACCGAAAAACTCAGGGAGCGGCAGCGTCTAAACGCTGCGTCCGAGGGGCAAGCCAAGTGATGAACAAGCCTGTGATTGATGTCACTGATATCTGTCCTCCCCTCCTTCCCCTGGCACAATCGCACCGAGCATGGTGTGAATGAACATAGGCTCAGATTTATGATACTGGGACAGTGTTATGAAAAATGATAATGGCGGTTTCAAGGTTTTGGATGAATGAGAGCGAGAAACAGAAAGGCAAAAAGGCAAAACCATAATTGAATTCTGCAAGGGTAAATGTTGGAACGCCTCCCCGTGTTGGATGCAGCTTGCTGTGGGGCCCTTTTGAATGAGAAAAATAATGATGAAGAAAGGAAAACAGACAGACGTAGGGAGGCGAGAAGCAGAGTATCAAAGATTTGCATCATCTGTGCTATGATATCACAGTGTGTCAAATCCCTGCCTGCCAACACTGCATATATTCAGTCAAGACTCCACTGGCTTTTCACATGGTGTTTGGCTGCTTAGCATGCCACCCGCCTTCATGCTCCATATAAATATTAGATGCAGTGCCCACAGAGCAAGAGTTTCACTATGCTGCAAAGACGTCTGATGGAACAAAGACATAGACAGAGTCAGAAAAGGGAAAAAGGAAGAGTCAAAATACAGACGTCAAAGCTGTCTTGTCCTGTCTGCATAATTGAGAAAAGGTAGTCTTCAGTCATTTGCCAGAAACAGAAAAGACTTTGAGTAGCACAGGTTCGTGACGTCAGATTAGTGTCAGAGTGGTTTCAATGTGTTGTGGTTTCATTACAAGGCTGCATTCAGGCCTTGGAGTTGTTTGGGGAAGAGAAAAAAAAAAAAAAAAAGAGTAAGGCAATCAGGGGGGAGAAACATCCATCAACCCGACGCCTTCTGGGGATTTCAATCCTGGCGACTGTGCAGTTACACTGTGCAGGTTGTTTTGTCAAGAAGCAAAAGCAAGTGTCACACACAGTTCTTCATTCCGTCGGGAATAAATAGCGCCGCTGCTGTGCGACTGAATGTGTTTTATCCGTTTCAAACAGGATAACTGTGTTAAAAAAAATAAATAACAGTGAGCTGTATTTTAACTGGAGTTTCCTGGTCCCCAAATCTCCATCACAAACACAAACACAGCTCTGTCCACGATGATGATAATGCAACAAATTGGACAGAGCTGCAGACACAATAACACAACAGGGTTTTTTCCTTCATAGAGAAATTTTTTTGGCAACCCCCCAAAAAGATTTTCTATCTATTTTCTATATGATATCTGCAAATGGGTGTAATTGGGCTCTTTCAACTCGTCTAACGACAATAACGAGGTTCTTGCGTGACTGTAACCACTCGCATTGCTGTACCAACCAAGCAACATGCTGTCCAGCATGTCACAAAAGCCACAATGTCGGTACTCTTTTAGAGCAAGGGACCAGGGTTATACACAGGAACACTGATTTAAAAATGTAGAGTGGGTATAGACTGTCTACAGGAGCATATCTCTTGAAGCTGATTCTCAGCTGAGCTTGATCCCAGTTTCAGTCATTTCAACCTTTGCACCGGTCCATCACTGCCAACACGGAGGCAGCAGGACTGTTTCACAGCAGATATTTTGACCTGTCATAGAAGAAAAGGCATAAAATAACTTTAACAATGGCTCTGCTCTATTCAAGCGTCCCACAGTAACCCATGACAGTGTCACAGTGACCCAGCGTGCGCAGCAGTAGCAGTAGCAACCCTGAAAACTGGCATTCCGCCATTATTAAGTTTATTATTTACAGCTTTTTCTGCAGTGACGTGTCAACATGTTTTCTATGAAAAAGGCCTATTGATGCAGTTCAGCACTGAACACGGAGAGTGCAGGAATAAGAAAGAGGGGGGAAAGAATTCGCAGAGCGCCCTGAGCTCTGCTTATTTTCCCACTTGGCCAACCGCTACAGAAATGAGGTGTGGCTGTCAGATTTGGAAAAACTGTGCAACCCACATCCAGGACAAGAAGCTTTGTTGCGACTTTCAGAAAAGCACTTTTTAGGGAGTATAGAGGATTACAACAGACAACAGCTGCAAAGTGTTCATTTTGATCATTAGCAACAACTTGACTGTGAGCTAGAAACCACAAGGACAGGCCATTTTCATACAGCAAATACAAGTCCTGCCATTTATACATATAAACTACCAAGGACTAAAAATAATATCTAACCATATGGCTTAATCTCCCTGGCAGTCTATGGCAGAATGATTGATGTTGGAGTGGTTATACTTAATACACGGTGGAGAGGCTGTAGTTGGTGCACTTGAGGCCAATCAGACAGCCTGTCTGCATGCAGAGAGGCCACGTTAACTTTTGACTGTCCTTGAAAGCTGGCACTATGCTACTCCACAGTGCCGTAATAGCGAACTGGATGAGAGCAGCTCTAAAAGGCCTTAATTCACGGACTATAAGGTTTCATCAGGTCTCTGGGGTTTGTAGTCTCTCAAACTCTGTATGTGATTTTAGACAAGCAGGTTACAAAGTAGGCAGAGATCACACCCCGCTAGCAGTCTCCTAATCAATGGGCCGAGGTTGCCCATTGAATCCTATCAGGAATCAGCAAGGCTGATGACAGGTCACCAATGTTCCGTGATAGACAGCTGAATCACTACAGGACATTACTAGATAGAAATAATCATTTCTAGTATGACATTGCTGCACAAACAGATGGACATGCTGAGTTAAGCTACTTAGAAAAAGCATCTACTGGATTTAAAAGGGCAAAGAGGCAGTAAGTCCAGAAAATAAACAAAACCATGCTCCTATAAAAGCATGAAAACGCTCTATTATTGTTGAGATTCAGTTCGTCTTTGGTCAAGGATGTGAGAGGAATGCAAGAAATAACCAATTGTGCAATGACAAAACTGGTCTGGATTTTAAAAAGTTAGCCATTCTCGCTGTGCAAGTTAGCAATACAGGCAGACATACAGTAAAAACATATTTTTTTCAACAGGCAAAAAGTACATACTGCCCTTACCTGATATGGTCACGACCAATGTTGAAGAAGTGATGGAAGAAGAGGATCCACATGGAAAAAAGAGAAAAAAAAGTAAAGTCAATCATCAAATAAAGTTTAAGTGGAGCATTTGTTTCATATTTCAGAGGTCAACTTTTATAGTCAATGACATTGAAGTTTTAAAACACACTATAGTCTACGGCTCAGGCGACAAAAAAACAACAACTTTAAGACATTTTACTGAGCCATCTCACGATAAAATTAAAATATCCCCTCTGGCACAGAAACAGAAGTGAAATGGGTGAAACTCATAATGACGTAATTTTGAGCTAATATTATTCCCTTTGTCAAAAGAGAGCCATGCCCAATGACTTATGACATTACGAGAGAACGGCTCGGAGAAGCTCGGCCCATATGGACTCTGGCGAGCAGAGAGTGGTCAGTTCATGTCCAGCATGAACCTCCTCCAGGGCACCGCTGACCCTTGACTAAGGCACCTAAACCCCAACTGCTCGGGGCGCTGTGCAGCAGCAACTCATCACTCTGACTTCTCTTCACATTAAACGCATGTGTATAGGTTTCCGTGTTTGTGTGCTCAGACCTCTGTGTGTGTGGAAAAAGTGGAGAAAAAAAAAAAAGAATTTCCCCAAGGGGATGATAAAAGTAATTAATATAAAAGGCTCTCAACAGGTTATATGAATCAAACTACCACGGGAAAAAAAGCAATGTTTATATTCATTACACTAATCTGACTGGCTGATTTAAACTGGTCATATATCGGAGCGTACAGGTATAGTTGGAAAGGTTTCGTGCATAATCTTCTGCATCAAAAATCAATTAAAGGAACAGTGTGTGGGATTAAGTGGCATCTAGCAACGCGGTTGCCGATTGCAAGCAACTCAATACCTGTCTGCTCAGCCTTATTATTATACTCTTACTCTACTCCCCCTTGACCCAACACACTGGACCTTGAAGGCTACAAGGTCAGGAGTAAATAAGACATTTTTTGGAATCAAACTCAATCCAAACAGTCACCTTGAGAATCTGAAAGGAAGGTCAAATGACTCCGCTTCCATTTCTTTATGACAAGTTTCAAAAACTCAGCACAAGGAAATTATTTTTCAGTGCGGCTGCGGAGGTACAGTGGAGTGGAGAGGGGAGGACCTGCTGTCACCTGCAGTGGTTAAATTGTTCCCAGTCCCTTATTGCTCTGTAACAGAAACATGAGACCAGGAATCCAGAATATTCATATAAAATCAAGGACAATACACATAAGTTACCGTCTCTGACTTGTGCAGCCCATGGGTGGTGACCCCTGTCTGTATCAATCCTAATATCCGTCATGTTTCATTACGCAGTGTGATTTTTCTTAGGTCCCACTAGTGAGGTAGATATTAGATGCCAGCTCTCTCAGAGCCTGTAGACTTTCTTGGAGGGTGTACATCTCTGAGCAGCCAGCCTGCAGATATCCTCCCCTTGTCATTACTCAGTGTGACAGAGTCGGAAGGGTGAGAATTATTTTTTTTTTTAACCAGCAGGCTTTTTGTGCACATTCCTAGCGGGGCCCTTGGTCCCCCCATCCATCTGCTGGCCGTCTCTCACACTCATTAATTCTGCCCGTCCCCAGGTGGCTGCTAGTTGGTGCGATGTGATTAAGCTCGTATGAACCGCCCGGAATAAATAGAAGCCCAAGCCCCTCAGAGGATGACTGGGAGGGGAGACTTAAAAGAAAGTGCTGACAGAACTTTCTGATCACAAGGTGTGAGGGACTGTTTGTCTCTGCGGGCTCCAAACCAATGACAAACTGTTTTGACTGCGAAGAGAGACGAGGTACGGTGACAGGAATGGCTCAATAACCCAATTCAGTAAGATATACAAGGCACAGATAGTACACAGCTGGGAGTTTGTTCCGATTATTCAGGAACCAATTGCCTTTCTTATTTCCTGGTTCTAGATTGGTCTTAAAAAGGAGGATGGGAGTGGGCCCATTGTTTCATTATCTCGCAGTGAATATATGTATTATATTTCCATTAGAAACTGTATGTGAATGTAATAATGTTCCCCCAAGTGCACAGTTGTCACATGCAGTCCAAGTAACAGTAACATCTATTGACACGTGTATGATCTGTCATTATGAACAATCCTGCAGCTATTGATTATATATTATCAGTGTCCTATAGGACAAACACTGACCAGCCAAATGTTGATGCTCACCCCTGTCATACCTTTCTATTCTGCTTGCAACTCATGTTCCTCTGAGCTACCCCTGCATTTCTCTATGAGAGCTATTATTGTGTGGCCCTCCAACCATTTTCTTCTTCTCTCAGGTGGGATGCTTTGCTTGGGGCTTTCTCGAAGGCCTGCCAACCTTGATCTTTGCAGTGACTCAGCATATTGACAAGCTGTCTGCAGAGTGGCCATATGAGCCAGGCGTCTGAGCCCAAAAGGGTCTGAGTGGGCAGAGATACGCCGGCCTTTTGAAGTAGATTTGATGGAAATGCTATCAAGACTGGTCCATCTATTCCGTTGGCTATTGCGTGCATGGGTTTACAAAGCCGAACAAAAAGGATGAGGTTCAGGGTTACAAAGCCGAACAAAAAGGATGAGGTTCAGGGTGATAGCTCTGTTCACTGTCGTCATTGCTGAGTTTGGGGGGAGAGTGGAGCGAAGCGATGCCAAGGTCATGCAGAGGATTAATGAAATGAAGATATGAAAACGTGTAAATGTGTCATTTCTGCATTCACCAATGATGGGATGAAACAAAACCAGGGTTAAAGGGAAGAAAGGTGCCCATGACAAACCCATGAGGCATCTCCTCCCAAGGTCTTAAGTTAATTAAATTTCATTTTTGTGACAATGCGATCAATGAGATCAGTCTGGAAAGACAACGAGAGATATGAATACAGTTGACTTTAACAACCTGTTACTGAACCCAGTGAGACACAATATCACATATCCATCCCACCTTTTTTTTTCTTTTTCTTTTTTGCTCAGCACAGCAGTATTCAAGTTTCTCTGTATTAGTACATGCTGACCTCCTTCTCTTCCTCCGCCTCCTCCTTACCGCCCCAGGACTTTTGATCATCCCTTCAGCCTTCACTTCATAGCTCCTGTCCTCCTAATCAAAGCCATCTGGGGATGTTTTGCCTCTGGACTATGTTGTTGCATTAATGGAAAAGTTTCATCCCAGATCACGGCATAAACTTTCCTATCAATGTTTGACAGGTACAAGTTAGATTGGAGGTAGCAGTTTTGCAACTGAGATTGATGCTGTTCATGTTATACTACTGCATTGCATTCAAATGAAAACTTTCTTCTACGAGTAAAATGTAAGCGCCTTTGTAAGGGTTAGCTAAATTATTGCGTAATGTTCCTAATGCTTCCACTTAAGTAGTGCAAAATCTAGGACTTAATAGCCATTGTGGAATGTTTGAACTTCTACACCAGTGATGCGCCAACCAATGAGGTGTAAATGTGCAACGTTATGTGCGGTCATACTGCTGAAAGCTCGGGAGATCAACAAGACAGCCACCTGTTTATTCTGAGTTTAGGATCTGTTGTGTTTGTGAGAGCCGAAGATATCCATTTGAAATTCGAGTTAAAGTGAAACTCAAAAAACTCTTCTCAGTGTTTTCAGTATCAAATTCCCACCCTCAGTAGGGTTGCTTTTTTTGTAGCTTGTGTTACCTATTATTATGTGTGTAGATTTGTCATTTGTGAATGTGTTTGCTTAGCAAGTGCCAGTGGCCAACAAAAGCTGTGTATTAAGCCATATTTTGGATTTCTTGGAACACACTAAGCTTCTAAGGTTGTGGGCACCAGAGAAGTGGATTGCCGCTCCACCTCCACCATGCAAAGTTTTGTAATCCTGTAATGGACAAGAAATCCATCTGAACACAGCCACTGCTCTCTACACCGATCAGCCACAACATTAAAACCACTGACAGTCGAAATGAATAACACTGATCATCTGTCTACAGTGCAATATTCTGCTGGGAAACCCTGGATCCTGGCATTCATGTGGATGCCACTTGACACAAACCACTTCATCTGTCGGTGGTTTTAATGTTGTAGCTGATCGCTGTATGCTTCCGGGTGTAATTAAATGAGATATATATACAATAAGATCATGGACTATTGGTAATATTGTATTTCAGTGACTGCACTAGAAACTTGTACTGCATTGACACAGTCAGAAGAAAGAGTATTAAGGTCTGTGATGAATAAAATGAAATTAATAAAAAATGTTTAAAAAAAAGTCCTTGATTTTTTTTTTACATTTTCAAAACAGACAGTAATGTTATCCATTGAGGTACATACAGTAAATACAGTAAATACACTGCAAAGCAAGGTATAAAGGTGATGGAATGTATCATAGTCCTGTCATGCGTTGTTGCTGTGTGGAATGCCTTTTCATTGACAGCGGTGTCCGTCACCTAGCTACATTTCCTGGCTGCAATCTGAGCTAGCCACACTTCATGATTACACCTTTGCACCCATCCTTGACCTCCCTCACCAGGCTGTCCCTGTCAACAAAGAGCTGAGGATGTGAAGCATGTGCTCCGGTGCCTCTCTGGTCTAACATGAAACCTAAACTGGTCTGAACAAGAGGGAGGCATGTAAGAAACTGCAGTAGGAAAGGACAGCTTCTCCACATTCTCAAACTCTCCACACATTCCAAATATTTAAGCTGGATATAAATATCAGCCCCCGCATTACAAAAACAAAAAAAAGAAAGAAAAAGGAATCAACCTCCAAGTGTTCATTTTTCAGAACTGCATACACACAGCTGCACTGGCAATAACGTGTGTGGTTTGATGGGCTGTTTGTGTAACAAGGCGAAGGATGAGTTCTTAGAAGTGCAAAGACTCTCATTCTCATTGAAAAAACATGGCCTTTGTGAATTAGAGAGCACATCACAGCATTATGCAAGTGTTTATTCACCCAACGGCACCTTATAATTGCTTGAATACATGTTTTCAGGGGGTTACATGTGGGCTTACAGGAAGCATATCAAGAGCAAGCAGCAGAGAATAAAAACATGTTTGCATGAGTGTGTTTTGAATGTATGGAGTAATGAAGGTCCTTAAGAGGCCATGAGGCTCCATCACCTCTGTGCTCAGTTATTGCAGCCCTCATCTCATGTCTTTACTTAACTACAGTATGCTAGCTAGTTAATTCCAAGTCATTACTTCACATCATTAATGACACCTCATTCCATGAGCCAAAATGATTCGGTCTACAGTCAACAGCCACCTAAGAGAGTAGTAGTAGATAGTAGCTTATGAAGCACTGCATTTATTGTGTTTAGTCATAGTTTTCTGCCTTCTAGACCCCAGTTGCTAAGTTTCTCGTGACAAGCTCAAGAGAGAGTCGTATCCAGTGCTTTTTGGAGCAGCAAACAAAATGCACTGTCTTTGCAACACGTCCTCCACAAACAGCTCACAACATTCGTCATGTGGGTGAGACATTTGGTCTGACATTCCTGAGCACTTCCAACACCTGTCTAAGACCATCCGTCACAGAGAAGGAGTGTTGGCTACTGCCTCTGCTGCAAGGCACTGTGGGTAGGGTTTTAAATTATTGTATGTGTACAGTTTGCTGTTGCTGCAAATCAGTTATCCTCTGAAGATGACAGCCTGCAAAGGGCTTCAGAGTGCACATGAGAGACACAGGATTTTTCAGAGAGAAAGGCTGTGGGTGATGCCTTTGTAATGCTGTCATATTTGTGGTAGCCAGCAGCACCCTGGGGGACCTTTACTGCTTTGCCTGAGCTCCACAGAAAGAGTGCACAGGGAGCCACCTTGTCTAATTATACCACAGGAAAAATAGCACAAATGACTTCATTTTAATGCAACAGGGACAGGTGGGAAATTTACTCTGGTTTATTAACTGAGAGGTGGGAGGAATCATTCATCCCCACAAACGGAGGAGGTTTTTCTATCCAAACCAGCCGACTGCATCAGCCAGGTGCTGCGGTGCAATGTTAACGCTCCACTGAAAAAAGAAACAGCACCACTGTTTTCAGGTTGATGTGTAAGCAAAGAGAGGGCTTGGAGATGTAGCGTCTCCAGAGACAAATGGTTTAAAGGTTGTACACTGTATGTCAAGAGTCAAGCGTACCTGAGAAGTGGCCATGAGCTGAATCTCTTAGGGGACACGTAAAAGGTTGGAAGGAGGGGAGAGGAGGAAAGAGACGGAGAGGCAAGAGATGTGAACAGAGAGCCAATAAGCACATAAGAAACAGAATAAGAGAGCACAGATACGAAGAAAAAGAGGTGACGGGAGGCAGAAACTTATGCCCGATTCCCTACATTCCAATTCAATCTATAATAAATAAACATAAGTACACAAGTTGTGCATTCTCATTATAAACTAATTACCAACAATTACTGTACATTTAAGCTATTCTATATACTTACTCATAGCAGTGTTTTAACCTAAATGCTAATGCTACAAAGATAGTGCTGGTGTTCAGTAGGTATCATGTTAACCATGTTCAACAACTTCTCGTACCAGCATACTTACATGTGCTAATTAGCCATTAACCTTTTAAACTCTGTAATAGAAACGTTCGCCAATGATTACCTGGGCTGGGTCATTTCTGTGAGTATCTTCAAAATGCTTCATATCCCTAAAATCTGTACAACCTAAGCTAAAAGGTTATATAAGTCAATAAACTATAATAGATGATAAACGTGTTGAAATTGTGTCACAGTTATAAAAAAAATAAAAAAAATACAATTTCATCCATTTTTAGTACCAAATAAACACACAAAACATATTGATCCAAAAGATTTCTAAACGTAGAAACACAAACTAAATAGTTCTTAAAGCTCCATAACTTATTTCAAATATGAATGAGACCAAATCTTTAGCTTTCTGGTGCAAAAAGAGTAAATGCTCTAGCTCTTCTGGTTTTTTAATTTACATCGATTTAAAAAGGATCATGCAAATAATGGCCTCCCGCGACTGCCTGTGGGAAATGTGATCCTGATGAGAATGCCATTAGTTTTGAAGGTAATTGTTTATAAACCAAATGGACAAATGAAAGTTTTGACATAATGATGGTGCTAATTATAACTCACTCAGAGGGGGATGCGATTGTCTATGAAATTCCATTGTAATCTGTCCAAAAGCTACTGAGACACTCAAAACCACAAATGTGAACCTCACGGTAGCGATAGAGCAAGAAGCCAGGCGATCAACAGAGTCATTAGCATATAGCATCTGGGAACCATGAATGTCCACGAAATTTCAGAGCAATCCATTCGGTAGCAGTTGAGATATCAACAACCGGTGGACCGAAGTGATGGACTCACCGACTAACATTTCCATTCATAGAGGCATGACGCTAGCATGGCTTAAAAAGGCTTGAGAAACATCCCAAACAAGTGGTTTATATTGGATGATAAATGTTTTTCAGTCTGCAAGTGGGTCAAATAAACTGCACTGCTCTAAATGTGTACCCTTGATGGGCCTAGTGCCCTGTTTCGCCAGCCTTTGGCCGACAATGGGGAGAGTCAGGGGAAGACGGTTTGAGGAATAGTAAGTTATTTAACGAATGCACGGAAAGAAACCGGCTCCTTATTTATCAGCCCATTTGGTCAATTAAATAGAAGGCAATGCAAAAGAATTTGGGCTGGCTGTATTATCAACAGCTAGAAGTAATTAGTGTCAAGACGCTATTCGATTACGGAAAACCATTTTGGAATCACACACACCATTAGACTGTTTCCTCGGCCATGTCAATAGTATACCGGGCGGTTGCGGTAGAGAAAGAGGGCATGAGCGGGCCATGAAAACAAATGGGCACAATTCTAGACAGAGAGAAAGAGCTACACAAAAAGATACGGGTTGACGGCCAAACAGGAAGGGGGAAACATTTAGCCACTGCAGTGTTGGTATGCAAGCATGCTTTTGAATTCACAAGCCTGCTTTCCTCAGCTTCAGCATCACCACAAGAGACAGGCACAGCAATGAGCCAATGACTGACGAAGAACTGACGGACAACATAAGGCTCCGCTAGTGTACACTGGCCAAAATGTTAACATTATTCATCATTATTTTTTAAGTTCTGCAGTGCTAAAAATGGAATTAAAACACAGGGTCAAACAATGGTGCTGTATGTTAGTAGCAAAAAAACTGTTGTAAAGGTAAATGTGATTGCAATAAAGATGGTAAATGTGAGGATATAAGCCCTGTCGCTGTGTGAAAACTATGCTCATGTTATTAATTAGATATACAGTATGATATTATTTATGATCCCACCCCTGTACTCCTACCATGAAGGCTAGAGTGCATACAGAAATATAGGTCTTGCATTCGTATGCTGATGCTATAGTGCCTCTTACAGCTGTCCAAGCGAGGCTGTGACAGCACTAGCAGAGAGGTTCAGCAAAGGCGCCACGATTCGGCTCCTATCTGATGTGCTGTCATTCAGCTCGCACTGTGGCAGCACTGAGAGCTCTCATCACCTCTATGATGTGCCTTTCTTCCTTTTATCCTTCTCTATGTCCCCAGCTTTTTAATTCCATAGTTATCTTGTCCCTGTCCATTGCATTAAAAGCGTTTTTGTTTTTTCCTTTTTTTTTTGCCCTTTTCTCTCGCCTACGTCTCTTCCAAACATCAATCAAAGTCTTTTTCTGCAATGCAAAAAAAAAAATTTAAAAATTCTCATTACTGGTATCTCAAGAAGTCATAACACCGCTGAATCACAACTCCAAAAGTAACTGTCCTGTATTTATACAGCGCCTTTCTAGTCAGCGTGACACCTCAAAGCGCTTTACACTCACACCCATTCATACACTGGTGGCAGTGTCTACCCTTGCACCTCCACCTGCTCATCAGAAGCAGTAACCATTCACACACCGATGGCGCAGCATCGGGAGCAATTTGGGGTTCAGTATCTTGCTCAAGGACACTTCGACATGTAGACATGTAGGGGCCGGGGATCGAACCACCGACCTTCCGATCATGGGGCGTCCGCTCTACCACCTGTTTCACACATGCACTGCTACCCCGAAATTTTCCGGAGAAGCTGTGTGTGTGTGTGTGTGTGTTTGTGAACCATTGACATAAATAAAGATGAACGACGCGTCTCCACTTCCACCCACTGTACAAAAATTACTGTACAAAATATCCCGGATACGAGCGCTGCCATCTCGTGCTGGCGATGTCTACTGGTGCTCAGTAGTGATCGGGCGGATGGAGCCACGGTGTCGATATCCCGCCCATACAACCACCCGCTCAATCAGGAGCAGGGCTCAGCTGTCAATCATGACGTTTCACCCTCTTTTTATAGCAGCAAATAACGAATTAAAACCAAACTTATCAGGAAAATGAACAGTATTGATATCAACGCAAAGACAATCATCATTACAGAGGAGTCCTCCTCCTCCTGCACACTGTAGCCAAGCACAACAATCTCTTGTAATGTGCTACATCCGAGAGAGAATCAGGTCCGGACACTGCCCGGAGTTTTGTTTGGAGCCTCCGTTGAGGTGTTACTCTGATCAGCAGAACAACTCAGACTTCATGGAATGAGTCATCACATCACCACCACAGATCACACAAGTATCCTGCTGTTCTCAATGACTTCTAATGAATGAGACAGTATTAGTTTTTTTAATGGGTTTTAATTCCTGGTCTGATAGCCATCATTTCCTAATGAGAGACTACTGGCCCGATCATTATGCAATGGACGCACGCCACTGCTCAGTCCAGCCAGAGAGCTGCTTTGCCTTTTTTCCTCTTCACCTAATTGAGGGCCCCTGATGGTTTAAGCCTTAGGATTTGCCCAGTTATAGTGGCAAGGAACTAAAAATAAACACACAGAGGAATGACCCAAAGGCTCCGACGCCTTCTGCCCTGTACACACACACACACCCACACAAATCTGAACGATGGCGTCCTGAGTCAAAGGAGTCAACGCCCTTGAGAGAGTGGCATGTTGGCTCTCTCTCTCTCTCTCTCTGTCTCTCTCTCTCTCTCTCTCTCTCTCTCATATATCCTCCTCTTCGTTCTTTTGCTTTTCCCTACAGCAGGCTGAGTAGATGGTTAATAACAAAATGCTCATGGGGAGGGCAAAAGAGAGATTGGACATGGATGCCTCTTCTATGCCAGCTGATCCGCTTTATCTGGGTGCCAGTGAAGGAACAACACTTCTCCCACAGTGTAGGGACCTTCTGACAAAATGAAAAAATGGAATGAGTTTTTTTTTTTGTTTGTTTGTTTTTTTTAATCTTGACTGGTTGGATTTTTTTTTTTTTTTTTTTTGGAGCTGCTTCAAGAAATAGCTGCTCACTCAGAGATTAAGCAATGGTTTGCCTGGGAAGGAATTTAGGATATTCTAGACGCAGAGCTGTAGAGGCCGTTTGACTAAACATATAATCGAAAGCAATGTTCAGAAGACCAGCCACAACACAGTGGTCTACAAAAATATCATTCAAAATAGCCCCCTCCTCAGCTCACATAACCACATGCATACACACGCACAAACATGCACATATATACACACAAACGCTGCCAGAAGTTCTCATCAGATTCTGAAATGTAGTGGTGAAGTCCCGTCTTCTGGCTCACGTTTCCAGAAGAACACAATTCTTAGCCACTGGTTCAGCAAAAGCACTTCCTCTGGTCAGAACACCTAAATGCCTCACACGCCAGTTCTGATTTCAGATGACAAATAATATGCAGTATTATTAACAATGGGTGCCGTGGGTCCACGATGTGTTCCTGAATGTTTGGGGGCTCTCATAAATAGCACAGAATTAGTGAGGGGGTCAAGTTACTGGCAAGGGCAACCAGCAATAAAGCAAATGTCAGCAAATATATCGTGCACACAGCACCTTTTGCTTGACTAGAACGCTACACTCCCAGGATGCCGGGCTACTTGTGGTCCCTAGAGTCTCCAAAAGTAGAATGGGAGCCAGAGCGTTCAGTTATCAAGCTCCTCTCCTGTGGAACCATCCTCCAGTTTACACCCTCTCTACATTTAAGAGTAGGCTTAACAATTACACTCGGCCCCTAGTTATGCTGCTATAGGCTTAGACCACTTGGGGACTTCCCATGATACACCTTATCACCACGCAGGTTCCCATGGATCTTGGTTGGACCTACTGCTGTGGTCCTGCTTGACATCCACTGCTACTATTCATATTCATACTATTGTCATTTCTGTTATTATTTCTTATCATTATACTTGATTAGCTTATACTATATTATATTAGTAGTTATAAAAGATACTATTTTTATTCTTTATTCTATTCTTTCTCTTTGGGAAGTGTCATGAACTTTGGTTGTGATTTGGCACGATATAAATGAAATTCACTTGACATTCCTCACTAGGTGGTTCGATTTATTCACCTCACTAAATCAAATGTTACATGAGTCTCAGGGAGTGAGACTGAAAAAGTCAAACTAATCCTCCACAAAACAGCTTTCAGTAACAGTACCACTGATGCACATTAGAAGGTCATGGCTAGAGATCCTGCATTAACATTCAACCTCAGAGTAAAGCACGATCGATCAACCTTTGTTTCGAATCAATGGTGCCCAAAGTGCTGCCTGAGCGGGGTCCTGAAAAGGCTCACAACCTCATGTGTACACGCTGCATTTAACCATTTCCTTACAAATCAGGAGCCCAGCGAAGCAAATGTGTATGAATTGACAGTTTGATCACAATTAGGCCTCACTCTGAAACTGTTCTCCACCAAAAAATGAAAGATTATTCATAAAAGATAAACGGTCAGATGGTCAGGCTTGATAGCAGCTCAATTTAGGCACAGCGGTGCTTTGAGTTAAATGATACTAATAGCATGCTAATATGCTCAAAGTGACAGTGCTAACATGCTGGTGTTAAAAAGGTTGTAATGTCTACCATGCTCACCATCTTTGTTTTGTGTGAGCACTAATTAGCCCTAAACACAAGTAAAGTAAAACTGAATCTCATGGGAATGTCTGTAGTTTTGTGGGCATTTGGTCATAAACCAAAACCAAAAATTAAACAAGTTAAACTTTAGACCTGAGGATGGCGCTACATGAAATCTCAGGTGACTACAAGTCACTAAGATACCTCCTCTGGGAACTATGGATATCTGTGACCTGCTGGTGGCACTGGACTGGAAGTCAGGGGAACATCAAAGTCAGTATGGTTCATCCCCTGAGGACCATGAACATCTGTACAAAATGTGGCAATCGGATGGCTAAGAAATGTCTGATCAAATGAGGGTGAGTGGCCCACTGCCTCTAAAATGTATGAATGTGTACGTGTATGTATAATCTATACATGCAAAGTTGTTTTATTAACATCGAGGTATTGAAATTTGTCAGCAAAATTATATCATTCAACGTGTTATGTTCTTGTTTCTACTGATGGTCTGAATGGAATAGCTGTGCCTTAAAGCACGAGAAACAGTTTGTCCTTGGGACTGGGTATGAATAAGAGATTAAAACAGAGGAGCCAAACAGTCCAATCGCACAACAAAACACACTTCATGCTCAATCAAACTTGCACTGACAATGAGAAGCCCTGATGGACAGAGGCTCTGAAAGACGGAAGAGCAATAACTTTATACAAGGTCAAATGCTATTGTGGCCAAAGAAGCAGTTAGTGGTTTCACAGTTGTTCTAAATAAAAGTAGATAGCTGTCAGAAAATGGAAGTTAATTTATTTTATTTCAGCTCTTTTTCACCCATTGTGGAGATCTAATCTTCTGTAATATTTCATTTATATTTCAATTTCAGTTTGATTAATAACTGAAATATCCTCAATATTTAAGAAGGATTAACAAAGGAGACCCTTCTGCCTGTTTAATACCTCAGCTGTGATAATATTGCTGTGATAACATTAGATTAAGATGAAGTGTTTGCTCAACAGCACCAAACGGAGCTCCTTGGATTTGGACAGATATTAGCACAAATATGAAGGGTTATGGCAGCTATTATTAACCAGTGGCAGGGCCCACTGGTGGGTCTCAGAGCGTCACCCAGGGGGCTGCAAAGGCAGTGGTACTGCCAAATAGTTTTATTATTATTATTAGAATTTGCAATGATAGTTATTTTTGATATCTAAATGTGTTCAACAATTCACATAAATAAAACATGTCAAATTAAAATGCATAATTTTAATGACCAGTTACATTTAAAAATCACCAGATAAACGTGTTCTGCCTCATGTAGCTAACGTCTGCCACAGCTAGCTAACGTCTGCCACATCTAGCTAACGTCTGCCACATCTAGCTAACATCTGCCACATCTAGCTAACGTCTGCCACAGCTAGCTAATGTCTGCCTCATGTAGCTAATGTCTGCCACAGCTACACC
>JBBPCS010046914.1:0-19455 GCA_037974645.1 Hollardia meadi
AATTCACAACAAAGTTATCTCATGACACTTAACATGTAGAGTAGGTCTAGACCACACTCTTTATTTATTTAGTTATTCATTATTAATATACAGAGACCCAACATTTCCCCATTTCAAGTGATGTACTGTTCGTGTCATACGGAGGTATTCTTACTCTCAACACTAAAGTTTGCTCAGATGCGGTTTTTATTGGAGGGAATTAAGAGGGCAGATCACAACACTGTCACAGCAGCCTTTTACAAGCTCTATGGGCTGTACATCAAACCTGACGGAGCGTCACCAGTTTCAACAGTCTCGGACAGACGGTGTGAAAATGCCACATGAGAAGGTTCTGATTTTAGTCAGCCACTCTGAATCAGTAACAGCTCCAGTGAGAGTAATTACCCAAACAAGTGTAATTACAAGTCAACATACCTCTAGTTGCTGTAGCCTATACTGAAACCTACTCTGTTGCTATGGTTTCCTGTAGCCTGTATTACAGACCAGAAAGTCACTCTGGTCAGAGAGGAATTTTACAGCCTTGTTGTGAACTTCTGTCTCCACTGTGCAGTGAATAAAACTCATCAGAACCAGCCAAAGAATTGGACCTGGCAATGGGGCAAGCGTTTGTTCACGTGAAAAAAGTCCAGATTTAATTAATCGGGTTTGATGGCTTTCTCCAATAAAGAATTCTTAACCGTTATAGAACTGGAAACCTGGTTATCATAATTGGTACGTAGGGGACTAGATAAGCCTGGTTTCTCAAGGTATATTTTGTATGGAGAATGTTGATTGCTTTGACATGTATACAGTATGTGTAACTGTTACACAGCAGCTTTTACAGATATGCATGCCCATGACAAAAGACTGTAATCTTTCCTTCCATCCAACCTCTCTGCAGAGTGATGCATCCTTGTATTTTCCATCAAAAGTCTGACTAAGACTGAAACTAACAGAAGTAATAAAGGAAAGTTAAATTAAGCGAGCCAAGCTTCCAAAATAAGGTCGGAGGGAAGAAGTGGAGAAATGCGATTACTGCCTTGCTACGTGTATACACGGCTTTACGGTAATCTTGTTACCAAATTGTTATCTTCAGAGCCGAATCAGACAGAACCCAACACATTTTGTCTCTTGATCACTGTCAGGCCGAAGCTACACTTGCTTTTCAACCTTTGTACGACGCGTGTTACTGGAGGATTCCAGTAGAGGGCACACCATAGAACTCAGACGATATGCATGAAATAAACAATAAATATGGCAACACTTGGGGAGCTCAGTATTTGGTTAATGCTAAGATCACGGCAGAAAAAGCGACAGCGGCACCGTAGATGGTATAGGCCCCTAAATCAAGCACGTCGTGGCATTGGCGAGTATGTTTCTCTGGTGCAGCCAATGAGACAGATTGATGATGAGAAACACCGACAGAATGTTCAAATGTCTTCCAGGACATTTAATGATTTGCTCCGTCGCTTATTATACACCACAACAGAGCAGCTTACCGTGACCCTCTGCTTTAAAGCAACAGCTTCGTTTTTCAAGCATTCTCCGCCATGCACTGACGTTTATTTTTGCAGGTTTTCACGACAACTTCTATGATACTGATCTCTCACCAGCCGTTTTCACAAGTATACTCATCACTGCGCAGCGGCAACGAGGCATCGTATAGATGTGGGTAACTGGGGACATGATCACACATTGGCCCTAAACTGCCCCTACTGTGTAAATGTTTATTTATCTTTATTTATGTTAAATTTGTTGAGTGATTTGTTTGGTATGCATTACTTTAAGTTTCCTCAATACGTTTTGTCCACACATTCAAATGCATAAAATCACACCGACACACCACATGATAGTAAAGTGGGCAATTCCTAAACTGTTGTATTTGTTGGCAGGTTGCAATGAAAAAGATTGTACATGGTGAAAAGGTTCAATGATACCCAACTAGATAACACTGTCATTCTGTTATGTCAAACCCTATTTTGTAAGCTTTCAGAGAGGTAGAGCAGTATTCATATGCCTTTGAACTGGTTAAATGACTGAGGTAAATATGAGACATTATTTGCTCAGTGACTGAGCCGTCACAAGAAGTTAAAATGTAGGACAGATAACAGGTTACCTGCCACCTCACGTTAAACCTCACAAAAGAAGTCAGCCTGGCTCCCATGAATACACTGACATTTTGATTTAGTGCGCTGCTTTGTGTAGACTAGCCGACACAAAGAGCATAGCATCCAAAATTAAAGGCACACCTTGGAATTTGGATACAAACTCTTGATATTTTCAACTGGTACTTTTTCATGTACTTTCTAAAGGAACTGCTTAACAGCTGACAGGAAAACAAAATATATATATATATATATATACAAAATTCTATATGCGATGGCATGCCTTTAAAGAAGCCTTTTTCCTCTCAGGGAAAGCAGGCTTCCACCTGGACAGAACTCTTATGTCCCAGCTCTACACCAGCCCAGCTCCATGGTACCCTTTTGTATACAGCCCAGTATTAAAAGCAGCCACCAAGTGAATATTCCCAGCCATCACCACTACCAGTAAGTAACCCAGGTGATTCAGAGGAACAGAGCTATTCCAAATCAACCCTTAAAATCTCTGCCCTTTACACTGGGGAGTGGGGAGAAGCATTAAACCCACATTACTTACTTAACCCTCTCTCATCTAATCTTTGTAGTTCAGAGTTCAGCTTTAGAGCAGACCCTTAATAATAATCTGCTCTGGGTTTGTCGTAGGGTCTCAGCTTCTAAGGAGTTGATTTGAGACTAGAAATGCACCATATTTGGGTATTAAAAAGACAACATAGAGTAGACAGCAGGTGGTTAGGATTCATTTCAAATTAAATTCAGATTAATTACAAATTATTGGTGCACCCATAGTTAAAACTAGAGCACAATAATGTTTGCTCACATCAGACTCCAGGACTGAACTTGGCGTTGCTTTTAGAGCAGGGTCTCCCTGCGAGGACTGGTCAGCACAGCCTTGCGTGGGTCCAAGGGGACTTGGGGATCCCTGCACGACTCAGAAAAGGTCCTGCCTTTGACATTAACTGGCTGAGGAGCCAGGGATCTTGGCTGGAACCCTACAGAGGGTAGGTGTCTGGAAACAAGCTGGCTAGATTTTGGCTGGGAGGTTTTGGAGTTTTGGACTGGTGGAAGGGCAGTGGAAGTGGGATGGGAAGAGGTGGTCTGCTGGGAAATGTAGAGACTTGACTGAGTTTGTGCCAGCTTGGTTGATATTGGAGCATGAAGTATGGACTTCCTTTCTCGGCTGCTTGGGCAATAGTTGGGGCAGAGGCTTTGGCTAAACTCGGGGGCAGTGTCAGGACCAGGGCTATGGGCAGGGTTTTGGGCTGGGCTGCAGGGGGTACGCAAACAGACAGGGACTCTGGGTCTGACAGGAGGATGGTCCAAAGAGTTAGAGCGCTGCACCACAGCAGTGCTCTTGGCAGAATCACTCAAACTGAACGTGGAGGCAGAGCGAGACATCTGGAGCACATAAAAGAGGACACACATTTGGAGCAGGGATTTACATATCATAAAAAAACACGGGACGAGACAGGGAGAAAACAGACATGCTGAAACCAAATGAAATGGAAAAACAAGGAGAGCGGAAACCCTCAAAAGGTAAAACAAAAGACAGGAAAAGGGAAACAGGGAAAGAGACAGAAATGGCAGCATAGGGTACAGACATCTGCAGGGGGGGAAATAAAATAGTGTACTTTTCTCTCAAGGTTTCAATCAGGCTAGTGACCTGCTTGCTAAACACTCCCCCAAAATCTATTTTTCAATCATAGCCAGGAGCATTTTATACAATTTTATTTTGTAGTTTACTGGTTACAAAAAAAGAAGAAAAAAAAATGCAATTTAATCTTTGTGGGAAACTTTGACCGATAAAGTGCTTCCAATTAAGGTGCTTGTTTTTGCTACCAACAGGCTCAGAGTGGTATTCTAAAAGTCTGACAACAAAACATGTTTTGTTTAACCAGAAGCAGCTGCTTATGTTGCTCTCAAATTAACCAGACCCCATAGAAAAAAATGCCAATTTTACAGTGTCTCAAACCAAACACGTTTAACGATCCTCCAAACCTGACAGAAATAATACACCTTGGCACGTCTTTCCACTGTTCCAACAATCACTAACTCTGGTTTGGTCGGGGGAAAAAACAAACTCTTAAATTAATCAGGCAGATGTGAAAATATTGGGAGAGAAGCGAGAGGGAGGGGAAAAAAAGAAAAAAAGGGCAGAACATTTTCACAATGAATGGAGTGAATTTAGGGTTTATTTGGACCAAACCAGTATTGGTAATTGTTGTAAAGAATTTAAAAGATGTGCTGGTTCACTTTGACACCGACCTGTAGGCCTTAGCTTCTATCTTTATCCGTTTAACCCGTTTTCACTGCTCAATTTGACGTCTGGATATATCCTTCAAACACATATTGTAGACCCTTCTGTCTGCTTCTCTCGGACATCACTTTGTAGCCAGAATCAACTGTCCAGTCACTTCCTAACCTTGACTAAAAACAAAAAAGGGCAAAAAGACTAGAAAAGAATTTTCTGCAATTTTGTAATGCTTATCCTTATCAAAACCCACTTGCTTGTGATTAACTATTCAAAAACTGTCCAAATTGTAGGAAAATAAGTAAGGAAAATGCTAAAAATAAAAGTGCAGGAGCCTTTTTTTTCCGGCTTTTTAATCAAGTTAGATCAAAGCAACTGACACTGACTGAAAGCTATTCCATTATGGTTTGATGGAGAGATCAATAGCCTGGTCCTCAGTAAAAAGGAGAAAGGAATGGAGAGAAAAGAAAGGAAACGAGGAACAGATGGACAGATAGATGGACAGAAAGACAGCCAACAGCCACCTTGTATTAGTTGTGATGTGACCAGACTCATTTTATAAACACGATTAGTGAAGTATTACTGTAAGAAAAGCAAAACACAAATATTGGTCGTTCAATCGAAGAACTTGCATATGAGAAAATAAATCATGTTCTTTGTTTTTACCAAGTGTGAATGAATGACATAATATTACATGCCATTAAAAATGCCAACATTTTTGTATTATTGGGACCTAATTAAAATTGAAACACTTGACAATCTTTCACTTAATGTCGCCTTACCATCAGTACAGCACACGATAGACTGATGTCTTCTTAAAACAGGGAAGTAAACAGAAAGACTTACAGCCAGTGTGGAGCTGCCGCACATGTGGTTTTCACAACTCAGCCTCTGGCTTTTCTCGTCCGGAGTACAGTTGGCCATGAATGCCCTCTGGATCACACGCTTCGGGGTCTTTGTGAAGGAAAAAGCCCTCGTCACCTAGGGCACACACATAGCCACAGAATATGTTGGTAATTTATACATTTATGTTTTGTAAGTAGTTCCTTGTCATGGTTGACATTTGATTTTAGTTTTACGACACATCCAAGATGACAGTTTTAAAATGAACATCTTGGATTTTCATTCACTCCATTATTAGCATCTTTGGAAAAGCACTCTTTTTGTCTGTTTGTACTTCCTTTCCTCACTGCTGAAGGAAATTATGCAACCTGTTGTTTACTTACTTCCTGTTCTGAAAACAGGAACACAACACATCACTTACAGTACTTTTGGTTGGAGAACCACCTGTACCAGGCATTACATGATTAGAGCAAACATTTTAAAAGCTTTCACTTACAAAGTATATTTTATTAAATATTTAATTTTTCAAGAGAACAAAGTAGCTAATTAAATAATAACAGGCAAGGCGGGTTTAGTTGTATAGCACATTTCAACAAGGCAATTCAAAGTGCTTTACATAAAACATAAAAAGCATCAAGACACAATGTAAAAGCAACATCAGACAAAAAAAATGCATTTAGATAATGAAGAAAAGTTAAAATTGAAAACAAAAAATAAATAAAATAGCATAAAAATATAAGAAATACAAGAGGTAACATATACAGTGCAGTGTAAGAAATAGACAATTCTTTGATTTAAAAGAGAGAGTGAGAGTTGCAGCAGACCTGCAGCTCTCTGGGAGTTTGTTCCAGATATGTGGAGCATAAAAACTGAACGCTGCCTCTCCATGTTCAGTTCTGACTCTGGGGACAGAAAGCAAGACCTGTCCCGGACGACCCGAGTGGTCTGGATGGTTACAGAAACATACAAAAACAGCCAAAGATACCCATGTCATCAGTGTTATTTGTATGAAGTTTAGGGTAGGGTTTGGTAGGTTTCAAGTTTTGCCAGTCTGGTCCAGTGAACAAGCTTAAACTGGTGTGTTTTTATTCAAACCGACTGAACAGCTATGTGTCAGGTGTAGGTGGAGAGAACTAGCAGAATGTGGCATGAGCCCTGGAATAGCCAATCAGTGCCACAGGACGCCGCTTCCCTGTGTTTTGTTGTGATGTACTAGAGTTGAGAGTTGTACACAGAGTGCCACTATACTACTCTGACCACATCCACAAAGCAGAACTCTCATCAGTAATGAGTTGGTGCAGGTAATGCAGTCTAATGTTATGTTAGACGCTACAATATTTCAATTTGATCCGCTCCCGTTTACCCTATTAAAGTTACTGCATCACGCTGTTAATGCAAATCAATACTTCCTGTATCGGTTTCAAATTAAAAACACTTTCGCTTTCAGTGGGCAAAAAAACATTTCTTGAAGCTTTTATTGTGAAAGGTTTGCATTTGATTGACTTAGAAGGTTTCCATACACACTTGAAATGTAACTGCCATCTTTTCCCAAATTGCAATAGGCCAAAGTCTTATTTTATTTATCGTTTTGATATGTAGTGAATGGGACATTTTACGGCTAATAAATAAACTTGGCAGCGCTCTCTGTTGAACAAACTCATGGAGACATTGTATCTAAATGACTTTATATATATACACATATATATACACATATATAGCATATTTTCGGCTTTCTCTACAGACATTCCATGTTCCTTCCAGACAAACACACGCATTGATACCAAAATATCTACAATAAACACTTATTCGTCAAAATTTCCAATTGCTAATTTGTTGATCAAATTATGCTGACAATTGTTTCCAGCCACTTAATCAGGTAATCACCTAAACTTATTTCAGACTGATTGTCTAGTTTGGGCTGAAATTATTAGGAAATTGTTACTTGAGTTATCTGAGTGATGACATTTGTTTGAAGTTTTGTTTCACCATAACAGCTTTCTAAAAACCAGGAGACCTGCTGCTATGTGCTGGCTGCATGAGTGGAAAAGAGGGAAAATAAAAAGATATATGGGACTATTGTAATTTGAAAAGGGCCATGTGTCTGTGCTATCATTAAAAGGCAAGTATTAAGATATGGGTATCCCTGCTTGCATAGCTTCCACGAAGTAATTAGCCTCTGTGACTGCTACGGAGACGGATCAGTAGTCATGGTTTTTATAAGAGGCCAAATATTTTGCCAGTGGTTGTGCTATATGCTATTATTACGTGCTCTTATCTGTTTAAGCAGTAGTCACATACGCAATGAACACATGCAAACCTATTTCTTTAAGAGATAACAGTGGTTGACCTCTGTATACATGTGGCTGTTTTTATAACTCCGTAACACCAGGAAAAACTGAAATTAGTAGAATGACTGGCAAGACAGTCTGCACCACAGCCTTTCTTTAACCTCAAATGTTTCCTGAAGCAGCTTTAAAATCAGATAAATCATTTTTTCCACACGCAGTTTGACAATGTCACAAAACCCTATCTGCTTGTTCCAAAGATTCTTTCAGGCAGTATCATACCTCTATTCTGTTAAATATTCAAATCCTTCAGCTGCCCTCTCTGGATAAGCTCAAAAGAAAAGCTTCAATAAAAAATCTAAGGCAGCTTTCAATCCCAGCCCATTGTTTAAAGACTGCACAATTATATCAAAGGGAAAGGTTTGCAGTAGAAGTCATGTTTCTGTGTAATTAAGTATGAAATGATTGGAGTATTTACCTCATGATCTGGACTACAATTTCCTGTCAGTCTGAACTAAGGCTGTAGCCAAATGAGGACATTCAGGTCGACTCAGAGTCGGCACTTCAGGTCAATGCGTCTCTTCTGTGTGGCCGCTGACAGCTCTGTCAGCTCAGGAGTCAATCACACTGGACAGCAGTGGAGGAGGTTGGAGCAGTGTCTGGTTCAAAACTACTTTAGCCAATACTGCTGCATTAAGCATCAGAATAAAGAGTGTCAGCGCAGTGACCAGAAACACTCTTCTGCATTGTGGTGCCCTCTGTTTCCATCATCCCTCTATTTATAGATAGATAACTGAGACAAGACTCGGTTTATAAAAGTAAATAGCCTTACACGCTGTCATTCTGCATGTACAATGATGCAGCTAAAAGAAAGTGCAGGGATTCTACTGACAGAATGCCACTTGACTCGGGGGCTTCTCGACCGATGATTCAAGTCATCCACACAACACTCTACATGTACATGGTAGCAGGACCCATCTCATGAGAAACCAGTTTCTCTGCTTTTACCTTTTTAGAGGTCTTCTTAAAGGCTCTGGAGGCTTTGCTCAGGGTGCTGTCCGTATCCTTGGTGCTGACCTGTAGTGAGTCTGGGTCTGTATACTGAATCAGGTTCTCCTGGTTACAAAACAAAAAAACAATAAAGCCTCAAACTCAATACAATAAAACATGACCCGAAGTAGTACATTATTGTTTGCTGCCAAAATAGTTGCAAGAGAGCAATGTGTAGTAGGAGTCTCTCTCTCACACACAAACACTTCCACTCTTTATTTCTCTCTCCCCCTCAGCCTGCAGAGGGCTTGTTAACAAGCAGGGCTTCTCGTTGGTATTCACATTGCAACGCTGACCCAGTGAAAACAGCATTAGGAATGCAGCTGCGAGGTGGCAGGTAGACAGAGGCCAACATCGCCCCCTGCTGCCTGCTCGGCTAAACACAGCAGACAGCCTCACCCCCATATCTTTCAGTGGGCTCAATAATCATTAAGCTTAATCAGAACCATAATAGGTCTGCTTTCCATAATTTCCCCAAACAATTAAAGGATAAAGTGGGGGATATTCTATGATTTTCATAATCTCAAAACCCCCACAAAAAGACCAAAATCAACGAGGAATTATGAAAAGTCCAACTGACAAGTATTGCCTGTGTAGCCTGAATTCCTCTGCGCAACAGACCTCTTTTGTTGTCCAAAATCAATTAGAAACACATCAATGAGCACACTGAGTGGCATGTTTTTATTGCCATGAACACAAATTGTAGTTTATTTTTCCTAAATCCTTCCAGCTGCCAGAAATACTCACCAGAGCACCAAATGTCAATTAATTCACAGCTGAAAAATGCTGTGCTCCAAAATAATCATACAGTTAAATGAACACTTTTAAAACATTAGAACCTTCGTGAGGGAGGGTTGATACAGGACTGCATTAGTTTTAGATAGGTGTACGGATTTATGTTTATTTGGCATCACACTAATCCATAGAATACCCAACTGCATGACTGTATAGGCATAAATAAAACAAAACCAAAATGTAACGCAGTCTAGTTGTTTTCTTTATTTTTGTTTAAATCAGATCAGAAGTCACGTTTAATTATTCTAGTTCCATTTTAATGTTTTTCTTGCCAAAAGCAGGACGGGCAGGTGGCGCACTGCTTGAAAGGTTGCCATTCGTGGCATCAAGATTCCAGTGCAGCACTTCATTGGAAAACTTTGCAACTCTGTACTGTGCCTCCCCCCCGGGACACATGGTGATTCAGCAAACCAGCACAGGTGAGGACAGCCCATACCAATGAACTTTCAATCTTAAAGTTACATTTTTTAACAAGTTTTTGAAAGAAGTTTTCTTAGTTTTACAGCTCTGCAGGTTGTATCAGAAATGTATTAGGGATGTCAATTATTAATCACCGTTAAGAATTTATGTGTTTTATGCACTCTCTCTCTCCAGAGCTCCGCTATGCCTACATTGACTTTTATACCATAAGGGGGCAGACTTAACCTATGCAGTTCAGAAAAATGAATGGCGCAACAGTGGAAGAAGTCAATGGGGAAATATCCAGCGTGCGAGAACTACACTCGAAAAGAGGCTAAAGGCAAAAATTACAGCAGCATCTTGAGATACATCTCCACCACCCGAAAAGTCAGTACCCGACGGTTGCAGTGCGAGTGGTTGGTGTTAGCTCGGAGAGGCTGTAGTGATGTGCGAGCAGAAGTAATAACTAGGAAAAGGACCCGATGCCTACATAAATGTTATGGATGGTGAGAGATTTCACACAACTAATGCAGCGCTAAAACTTTCTGAAGAATTGGGGTGGGGTGGGGGGGACTAAGACTGGATTAGTTTGTTTTTAGAGAGAGGAGAAGGTTCTTTCAGAGCTATCACAGCTTCCTTCCCTGCCCGTTGATCTGTCATACTGCGTGCTTTCTTTTTGTGTGTGAGTGTATGTGTGTGGCGACTCACTGCATCAGCCCTGCAGATGGTGTTGGCGACGTGACGGCAAAGTGTTCGCAGCCAGGTGCTTTTAACCGTTTCCTCTCCGGCGGCAAGTTTGAAGCTGAACAACAAGTTCTCCTGTTCAGTCGGGGGGTGAACCACCAAGGCGAATGCATTCACACACTCTGAAGGGAGAAAGAGACAGCGCGAGGGATGGACAGGGGGTGGCAGAATGAAAGCGAGGAAATAATGAACAGTGACAGAAAGGAGGGAGAAGGAGAAATCGGTCAGCGAAGAGTTTGAGATGAAGAGATTGAGATAGAAAAGGACAAGTATGATTGAGGAAGGGTGTTGGACGAGGAGAAAGGGAAGAGAACCAGATGGAGAGATAAGCGCAGGCAGAAGTGGAGGAAGAAAAAACAAATATATAAGACAACACAACTTCAGTGCTTCATCCAAAACCCATGAACATCAATTATCGGTCATTGTGTGCAGATAACATTTGTCATCAACTTGCATGATATATAAGTGACCACAGAAGACTGAATGGGTGTAAACAGGAATTTGCCATAACTTGGCCACTTCCAATTATGCTGCCATGGCAAATTACAATGAAAGCACAATTAATCAAATCATGTTTGTGTACCTCAATAATTTGACTATAATGTACACTTAAAATACCTTGATCTTAGCATGTTTAAGATGTTTAAGCCCAGTTTTTCCCCGACCATTGCCTTAGAGGAGTGGCCTGCCCCTCCAACGAGACGAGGACAGCACGAACTTACCTGTGGAAGTTTTTTTTCTTTTAAAAAAAAAACATTTTCTTGTTGGTGTATCAAACTAAACATCTGAGTCAGCTACTAATCAAAACCCTTAATTTAACAAATGATCAAAGTGACATCATACGTTAATGACACCGATGCTTGCTGAGGGATGAAATGATCTCAAGCAGCAGACTCAGATCTCAGTGCATCCTTAAATGTACAGGGAAAAATTTAAAAAAAATAAATGAGAAAAAAGATCTTTGAGTCGGTTTGTCATTTTGTCATTTTCAAACATTGGGCTGAATAACAGAGACACTCCAAAAGGGCGTTGAACCAATTATGGGTATTACACTTGAGTGCAGGCTGACAAACAGTTATATAAAACACCTTCAAATGACAAAATGACATGGAGACAAAGTGGTGAGCAGTAACTTCATTGGTTTCCAGTGCGTGTGTTGCCACTGTGTTACCCTCTGTGTCCTGCAGGTCTAGAACTCGTCGAATCTGGGACAGCGGCATCAGTGCAATGTGTTTGAGAGGTGGCGGTGGTCTCGTCTGTCCCAGCGGACTCTTAAATGTATTGATCACCTTGTGTCGCTTTCTTGCAATCTGCAGAGACGCAAACATACCCAAATGCAAAATTAGACAGCAACTTTGGAGGTAAATGTGAAGAAAGGCATGGTATGTGTGTGTGGGTCGGAATTGAGCGCGAGTGCATTTTGCAGCGTGTGGGTGAAGCCGCTATTGGTTACTTGGCAATAAATCAATGAGGCCTTCATAGAGGTAAACGATGCAACTCATTAATGCCACATTAATTGGACACTAAGAAAGACAAAGAGAGAGGGGGAGGGAGGGAGGAGAGGGGGAGGGAGGGAGAAGAGAGAGAGAGGTAGGGGAGGGGATGAAACAGGACACTACATCATAGGTCATTGTTATTTTGGGAGTGTGTGTGAGAGAGAGAGAGAGAGAGAGAGAGAGAGAGAGAGAGAGAGAGAGAGAGAGAGAGAGAGAGAGAGAGAGTGATTTGTGATGGAGGGAAGCAGAGAAGCTGTAACACAGCATTCACTCATTATTCATATAAGACTACATAGAAAACTGGAAGAAATCCCTGTGTGCAAAGCCACCCACCTCATCTCTTCCATGACTGCCCACCCTGTTGTTCTTATGCTGCCCCGTTGTTGCTAATTAACAGACACACTGACTGTGTCAGCAGTGATAGACTGGACACACACACACACACACATGAATGAATCAATCCCTTTTCAAACTTGCTGCTCTGCTAAAGGCCTCTTGGTATAAAGCTAGAACAATTACTTTAAAGTTTGGCATTGAAAAAAAAGCTTGAACTGAAAATCGAAACATTCGTACTGGATAAAGTTGTCTTGCCACTAAAACAAGTATTGTCACTGAAAAACAAAACACATACATTACAAATGTTATTTTGTTTTATTTTGATGTTTAGATGTGTACGTGTTGTTTTTTTCTTAAAGCCTGTCTTTTTTTTACACTGTCAGTTTTAATTCAGTGTCACTGGTTTTCAGTTTCTACTTTCTGTCACCATTTTGGTGTGGACAGAAGGGGTTTGGGGGGAGGGTCAAAGAGAGTGCAATTTACATATCTGTATATGATGACAAAACTCCTCTGAACCAAAGGTTTTCTCCGCAGTCTATAACATGACCAGACACCTAGCATACAGCATGTGTGTGCTTCCCAGCATGTGTTTCAAACATGCTGAGAGCCATGCTGAGTCTCCCTGAACAATAAGGTACAGAAGGAAGAAAGATTGAGATGGAGGTATACCGTTACTGGTTAAGTGATTAAATTATGAGTGGTTAAATTAGTTATAATAGAAAGGGCTTTCAGGTGATGCAGCAACTTATTGGACTTCTACATATTCAATATTGGATGTACTGGAATTTAATAGTTGAACTTAAACTTGAAACTTATTCTAAATACCACATTGCACACCCCAATTGCAACCAGCACACAAAATTTGTATCACATACACAGTATAACTGCCATTTGATCTAATGTTGTATTTATAAAACAAACAAAACAATATTTCAACAATTGTATAACCTAGAAGAAGACCAATACATGAGCACAAGGAGTGCAGGAGTCGCAGGGCTACCAGGGCTAGGATATATAAGATCAGATTAGATTTTTCAGTTGTAGTTAAATCTAGGTGAAGATTCAAGTTAAGGTAAAGATTAAAGAGTTACAGATGTCAGGTCAGGGATGCTTCTGTTTGTGTACGATGGTCAAACGTTTATTGGTGTTTATGTGCATTCTCACCTCAAGGCAATCATTGAAGAGGAAAAGTGTGACATTTTCCCCACGGTCACATGGCTGGTCCCCCAGGGCGATGGTTTCTACCCGGTAAACCAGACTGCGATGGGAGGACAGCAAGTTGGCCTGCAAAGAAGACAAAACATGGAAGGTAAGAGGAAGACTAGTGTCTGAAACAAAGACAAACAGAGAGACAAAGAAAGACAGAGCTCTTCATTTCATTAGACATTCTAATCACAATTAGATTATTTAAAAAAAAATGTATACAACACCATCAAAAAACAGATAAAAGTGTGTGCAGTGGAAAGATGTTCTACCGTCTTACAGGTCATATACGTATAATCCCTACTATTAATACGACTACTACAAAAAATTACCTATATCTTTACATTAAAATACTCCTCAATTTCCTCCTGAATTTAATATTCCTGACACATTCATATTCTTATCAAATAAGTAATGACATTTTGAATTTCTCCCATGTCATTGAAACAGCCTCTTATTGCAGTTAATTGATGACATGCTGACATCTGGTGGAAAACATCATAGCGTCACTCTCTCTACACGTAAAATACACTCACGGGACAGCCATCAACTTCGTACACGACATCAAAGATCTGCTTCTGGCCTTCAGTCTTCCTCTTGTCCTCGTTGATGTGACTGGTGGGGAGGAAAGGGAGAGGGGAAGGTAGAGAATGGACAAAAATATTGTCAATGTTCATCTCAGTGGGGCTGAAACAATTAGGTACTCAATCAATAAGTCGAAAAAATTATCAAAAATAATTGTCACTTGTCTTAGTTGTTCAAAGAAAAATGCTGATCTTGTGTTGGCACCACTTTCTCTTCATATTTAGTTTACCATCATTTTAAATTGAACATTGGACTGTTTTGGACTGATGGCTGGACAGAACGTGTGATTGAAAGATATCTCCAAGAAATTGTAACGGGCATCTTAAACTATTTTCCCAACAGTTGGGATTAATGAGAAATATAATAGACGAGGAAAGTAATCATTAGATGCATGTCTAATTCTGGTTAATTCTAGAACTAGTACCTAGTAATCACAATTAAAAAACAACAACTTTGAAATTCAATTTCTCCAAAAGCATTCATTTATCAATGTCATCACACTATTTTTCAAGTCTGAATAAACAGGTGGAAATTGGCAAAAGATACGAGAAGCACCAATTAACACAGCAAAAGCCACATACTTCGAGCCGCTTGTTTAAACCATAGTAAGCAAATTATTCACAAGATGAGTTGCGTCAGGTTCTCAGCAGCTCAGCAGGAGACAATTAATGATACATCACATCTTACATTCACTTTGGCTTGGCAGCTGGTAATTACAAGTCGGTCACAATGATGGAAAGAGGAAACCTGAGATTTTAAAGGTCAGAAAAGTAAAAAAGAACGGCTATATCTGTCACAGTCAGCAAGGAAAGCTAGTTTGATAAGCTCCAGCTAGGCACACATTTTACCCAAATGAGTGTGCATCAACTTGAAGCTAGTTTAAGGCTAGACTTGTACCAGAAGCTTGGTTGTTTGCATTCATGAGTTAATTTACAGAAAAGCAGCAGTTTCCTGCCGGAAACCCTGCATTTAAATTGCCAAATTTAAGGAAGTATTTTAATTGGTATGACTGAACTGTATTACTAATTTACCTTCTTTATCAACCTCTACAATTTTAAGTTTCATTCCAAACACATTGCTTGAAAGGGCACACTTATTGTAAAAGTCATGCAGATGTTTTGATCTGAAAATGCACTGAAATATTAATTCAAATCCAAATTCTGGTGTCTCATGACTTAAAAAGATTCAACCAAAGAGTAGAATTATCAAACAACGCTGGCTGTGTGATCATCAAAAGAAAACAAAAAACAGTGGGAGAGGTTATGCCAACTCACGTCATGACCTCTTTCAGAGACTCAATTGCTTTCTCCAGTGTTATCTTGTCTGGGTTGTCATCTGACGTGTGCTTCTTTATGTCTGCGGTATTGGAAGAAAGGGAGAGTTTGTTAAGAAGTAGAAAGGCAGGAGGAGATGAAAATCGTGGAGAGAAAGGTGAGAGGAAAAGAAATTACAGACAAATCAACAAGAGATAATGAGGGAAGGAGAAAGACAAGGAGGGATGTAATTAGCACAAGAAATAATTTTTTTCTAAACTGTTTTAACAAAGAGGTGCGTGCGTGTGTGTGTGTGTGTGTGTGTTACCGTTAAGAAGAAGAGCCACACTAGGCAGTCTCTGTACAGGTCTGATGAGCAGCTCCGCCAGTGTTTGCCTGCCGCACTCTGGCTTGGCCTGGTTGATCTGCAGAATCAAAGTGTTAGTGTGACAGCATGTGTGTTTGTGTAAACCTAAGCGACACACTGTCCTTTCAACAGGCCATTTTTTCAGACACTAGCCAGTATCTTCTTTGCCAGAAATGTAAAAAGTGACACTACTTTTGCTTTACTGTACATTCGCCAATGGCAACGGCAGGCGAGGGTAACGTTAAGTTCATGAAGTACAGTCCAGTTCCCGTCCAGTCAGCAGTCAACATTACAGTACATATGCACCCTACAGTAGGCAAGTCTGCTACTTATATGTCCGCAACTCGCTGCTTCAGACAGGTTGATAAATCTTTATCTGTACTTGAAGTATTCTGTCCCACACTTAGGTACTTTGGGGGGAAAAAATCTAAACCCAGGTCCAAAAATCTTCATTCTCCTGGAGAAATCTTGCACATCAGGTTCCTGTAACCCCCACCTATACGGTTTTTTTTTTTTCCTTTTACATCTCTTTAAAGTCTCATCTGTGCATTTTCACCACCAGTCAGGCAAACAAAGCGAACAAATCATACCTTGAGGAAAGCATGGAAACGTGGCTTCTGTTTCTCACACCGAACAATGGTCTCCTTGCTCATTTCAAAAAAGTTGACAAAGGGTGGGTAGGCCTTCACCAGCTCTTTAGACTGGAGAGAGAGAGAGAAGATGAGGAATTGATTGATTTAAAGTTGCTTTTAAATTAGTCTCATGAAATAATTTGCAGTGCCGCCATACTTGTATCCCTTTCTATAACTGAAAGGCGATTCTGAATAGTAATAGCCTATACCTGCTCCTTTCATGAGTAACTACAAACTATGCATTCCTGTAAAAAAGCAAGCACAGCAAATCAACCTTGTATAAATAAAAGCAACGTAATCTTACAAAAAGGAATTCAACAGATTCATGTTATTTAACATAACATCACACGCAAAACATCCCTGAATAGTGTTCATGAACCATTCAAACAGTCTTAGCTTGGCATGGAAAGACCTGTCCTCAAACTGTGTTAATATACCAGCACCAGAATAAATACTGCCAGCCCATACTCATGCCATGGTCTCCTCAGGTAGTGTCTGAGCAGTGGCTTTGACCTTTTCCAGCTGTTCTAAGCAAATGTCAAATGACTCCTGATAATATTGAACACTTTCTTGTTTGATTGATGACTTCGCTTTTCTTTTTTTACACAGGTTTTATTTCAGCAAAGCTGCTAGAGCGTGTAACAGGAACAGCAGAGGTAACATGAGTTTGTACTTTCTTGTATAAATACGAAAATATACAAGAACAAATTCAACATCTGCAATCTAGTAGAGATTTGCTTGTACTCACATATTTGAGAATGATGCCTCCAACACTCCTGTCCTCCGACCAGTCTGTCAGGAGCTCCTCAAGGTCACTCTGATGAACAAACCATCACACGCACACACACACACACACAACAGGTCAACAAATCCTCATAATAGTAATTTGGTCGAACTGGGTTTTGATGAGGACACACTACCTTTATTCTGGTGTGAACCTCGTAGATGTCTGGGATGCTGCCAAATATTGTCTTCATTTCTTCTTGGGCCAGGATGGGTCCGCCCACCTGCCCCTCTTTTTCCAGTGGAAGCTTGAAAAGCTTTGAATAAAAACAGATATGAGAAAGGCGCACAAACACACTAGCACCAACATGTTCTACAAAAAACGAAATATCAACGAGCAGTATTTAAAAAGTTTGAAAATCCTTGGCACGAGTAATACAATATGTTCTTTTTGGATGGTACACATACACATCTAACATGTCTCCACACTATACCGTCTCATACATGTATTTACAAGATGTAACCTAATGTGTTGATTCCCTCAGGTTGCTGCCTGTCAGTGAATAAGATGTTAGAATTTGAGGCTGGTTTCTCAACTGTAGTTCAGTTCATTCACACAAAAAAATACTCCTAGTCCACTTAATGTTCACATTGATGAGCTAAAAAACAAACCAATAGTAGTAAACAGGATGTAATAGAGACTAGGGGTGTCAAGATTCTCCAAATCCACTATTCAATTTGAGTTTTTCAATGACAGCTATGCCATTGTTAGCCTATCACATCAGGATATGTAAAGACCAAACATTGGTTTCATGACCTGACAACTCTCATTTACATTTTCAAATGATTCTTTAAAATGTTTGAGGTATTTTACAACAACAGCTTGACTTTATCCTAGTGGTGTTTTGCAGGTTTAGAGTTAAAAAAAAATACCACTGGAGGAAAAATACCAGTGATTCAACAATAAACAGCAAAAGATAGAAATATAGTTTGTTACAAAGTTTGGTTTCTCAAATCTGTCCTGAGTAAACGCTCTTCCCAAACATCAATAATGGATCTCTGAAAAAGAAAATCAACCCAACACATCGGATGCCACCTTTTTTTATTGTCAACTCCAAAAGGGCACAAAAGATATGAATATTTATTCCTGTTGCCTTGGAAAGAACAATTGACTAATTCTTGAAACTGAACACACTCGGATAAGATGAAGTCAAAGATATGTTGCTGGCATAAACAGTGGAGTGAATGCAGTGAGTGTGGAGATTGGCCTGGACTGACATTAGATGTCTGGCCTAAATTATTATCTCAGTCCGTCCCTGCATATTATCCACATGCTTGTGCAAACATGTCAGATGTACAAGCCAAACTGAATTTCATCGTGAACAACGTTGCATGCCTGACGTCCACAACTCTGTTGGCCTGCCTGGCCCTTCAGTCAGAAGAACCCAAAGCAACAGCAGATGTTTATTGTTCGACTTCGACATTAATATGGATGGATTCGTTTTCAAACGTCCACAGGCAGAAGAGCTGCTGGGCATGTTGGATAACAACCTTTAAACAACAGGGAGATTGCTCTCCTTTCAAACCATCAATGGTGAGTGTAATTGTATTATTCATGATGGGGTCGATTTAGAAACTGCTAGTTTTGTCGCATTTTGTGTGGCATTGGCTACGGTTTAATGCTCTCGCTCACTGTAGTCTTGGTAGCTAAGTAGCATAGTCTGACTTGTCTCTCTCCTCACTTGTGTGAGTGTGTGACACATAATGTACAATATGCAAGGAGTTTATAGCAAACGGGTGCACCGATAACGTGAAGTGGGTAGTAATGGCCATGAAAAAAGGAGTCAATCATCTAACCTTATTGTAACATAATGGAGGGTACCCCCCCCCCCCCCACACACTCACACACACCTTTGCGCTCCTGCTAACTGTGAAGTCAAAAAGTGAAAAAGGAGCATGGACTTTGATTTTAGATTCAAGGCAGTCCACAACACTGTGGGGGACAACCTTATATTCGCAGATTTACTTCGAACCAGCCAGTTTTTTGTGAGGACAAGAAACATTAAGCCCAGCAGAGTACAACAGAGGAGAGAGTGTGATGGCAAAAATCGAGTAAAGATGTTTGAGGGCGAAAAAAAGAGATATAGACTGGAAGAGATAGACCAGAAGGCAATAGCATAAAAAAGATAGTAAAGCAAAAAGGAAAAAGAGTAAAAGTTTGGAAGGGGAGGGAAACGGACAGAGAAACAGTCCGGCAGGTCATTTTCTCTCTCACTGGTCAGCTGTCTGACTATCTGCTGGGACCGCCTGATAAGAGAGGCCAAGTGAGAGCATGCAAACACACACACACACCATTTTAATGATTGTAGCTTAGCCTGAAACTGTTGTCAAGGGCAACTGACTGGCCAACCTGTG
>JBBPCS010046952.1:0-19451 GCA_037974645.1 Hollardia meadi
TGTGTGTGTGTGTGTGTGTGTGTGTGTGTGTGTGTGTGTGTGTGTGTGTGTGTGTGTGTGTGTGTGTGTGTTGGATAAATATCACTTCATAGAGAAGCAGAGCTGCAGAGTGTGTATGAATGAGGTTTAGTCCTGGGGCTGAAAGTGATCTGCTGGCGCTGCCCAGCTTGTAGCTCAACTACGTCCTTACTGAGCCACAAAAACCACCAAACCGTCTCATTTCCTCATATGTTCTCCAATTTTACTGCACCACTCCCTGTCACTCTCTTTCTTTCCCTCCTTACTTTCACTAACTGTGCCTCAGTGTGTGTCCTCTGAGTGAGTGGGAAAAAACAGGGACACAGATGAGGAGTGAGTAGCTGGGGCTTAATAGAAACACAAAATTCGGACCTTTTCTGATAAGCAATGGCAAGCCTGCAGTCACCACCCCACCTGCATATAAATGCACCTGCAGGTCTCAGAGCCTTATATTGTACAATGTCTCTCTGCTTTATAAGCGCTTGCGGCACCAGCACCTCCAGTCTTCTGCTCTGTAACAAGTAATCACATCCCCACCAAATCAGATTCTATTGAACTGAGAATACACACGCTTAATAGAACTTTTATTTTTGAAGTCTTACTTCCAGCTACAGTGCTACTGTAACTACGTTACAGTGCTGCAAGGTGTATTACTTATCAAAAAAAGCATCAAATATGTTGTAGCTATGTTTAAAAATAGTCCTGACAAACACACACACACACACACACACACACACACACTGTTTCGGATATTAAAAGAATCTAGCAGACACTCGTATCTCCAGACTGGGTCCTTATCTGTGCACCAGCTCTTCTGTTGCTATAAACAGAGAGACAACAACCGCATAGATGCATTTTAGCAGGAATTACAGCTTTCAATAGCTACTGCGTGTGTCTTTATTGATAGCTTCTCCATCACCTTTAAACTAATATTCAGTACCCATGGTCACACAAAACTTGTTAACTCATTCTGAATTAAAAGATTACGTTGGTCACATGACTGCGTTTGACTGGAACTGAGGCAAAAGTCACCTGGAGTGCTCTTTACAAATCAAAATCCTCAATTATTAGTCGTTAGAATCAATCGGAATATTTCTCTTCACCACGGTGTAATGAGGTGCTGAGCCACCTGAGCCATTACACTGTGCGACTGGCTGTGTGCTCTGAACCTGAGGAATTTTAATGAGCCTGCCAGCCTGTCTGCCTCTCTTTTCAGCCCTGGTCCGGGTGTCGGTATTAAAAGGGACTGTTTGGACCTCTCCATCTCTCTCCCTCTCTGTCGCTCACCTGATCGCAGAGCCTAGCCGGTGCTCCAACAGACTGTTTCCAGAACAATCCACGTGAGGCCCGCAGCTGCAGTGAACAACAGCAGGTCTGTTGTTCACCTCTCAACAAAAGAGAGGCAGACAGACGGTTGGACATGTGGATGAAAATGGATGGATGGATCATCCCATTAAGCCGTGTCTTACCACTGTCAAACACTCCCTTTGCAAATACCACTGGCATAAAGAGAGTATAACAAGGAAATAAGGACAGCACATGTACACTGTAACACATATGTAATGTGATACCTTGCAAGTTACAATTACATTACTGTGCTACAAATACAAAAATGCATCCCTGTCAAATCAATGGCTCTGGCAGATAGCGGATATTTGTGGATGAGGACCAAATGGGTAAACAGATAGAACTGATAAATAAAAAGGGAAATTCTGTACTTGAAAGTCTAAAACTTGCATTTCAAACAATTAAACCATACACAGACATGGCAAATGTCCAGTAGAAATGTAAAAGATGAAACAGTTGCAACTGTTTCTTGGCAAACTCACGACAGCTCTTCCTGTGACTGTCCAAACCCAGACTTGGTCAACAATGTACTTTCCATTCACTTTAATCTTTCCTACTTGTGAAGCACTTTGTGGATTCTGCTCTTAAAAGGTGCTACATCAATAAACTTTACCTACTTAGCTCTTCTCTCCGTCAGTGTCTCGGTTCCTAAATAACTCTCGTCCCACGTGTGCCCTTGTCAGAAATTCTACCACCCGTCAAACAAACTCACAACTGCAGATCAAACACTGGCTCTCATGCCATATCTCTTCCACAGTTTCAGGGATATTGCCAAGGTGCCAGCAGCCCCTGTGGAAGTCAAATGACCACTCTGTAGCCAAGCAGTCCTGGCAAGGAAAATATGTTGCTGAGAGCAGATGCTCCATCTGGTATAATGAAAATACAGATCCAACGCATCTGAACTGTCAAAAAATTCTAAGTAGCTGTGGCAATATTCCCTTACTGGTCTCATTAGGCAAGGTGGTAGGGCTGGGTATCGTTTAAAAAATGGCAATCACACATCCATCTAAATCGAAGAATGGTTACAGTAATTGGCTGCAAGAAAAAAGAAACAGTCTTTTTTTTCTAGCTCTAAATACATAGAGTAATCAAGTGCAGGAATTGTTTGACTGGAGAAGTTTCGATACCACTAAGTACTGAGTTTTTTCAGGCAATACCTTAAAGGTACTGACTACCGATACCCAGCCCTAGTAGGTGGTAATCAGACAGATCAACCAATCACAATGCTACACACTTGTTTTAAGAATTCATACATAATTTAAAAATCATCTCTTCCTATAGGTAGACCTGATTCTTTGCAGTAAGGGATAAATGTGGAACAGCAATTTCCACAGTGGAGTATAATAATTTTCAAACCATCTCCCCATAACACGGCTGAAAGGTATTCAGGAAGGCTCCCACAGTTTCTATCACCAGGAGACAGATACAACATATAGGTTCCTCTTTGGTCTGCTTTGCTTCAGTCCCCAGATAGTATTGGATTACTGCAGCAGATTGGAGACATAACAGAGAATCAATAGCAGGCCAGCAATGCAGAGGACTAAACTGCTGGGCTTTCATGACCTTCGCAATCCCTGACATATATCTGGGTTTGGATGGATACAATCAAGAAGATGCATGCGGAGTCAGCTTAGCTCAGCCTGCAGGGGATCGGCTTCATCAACTCAACTGCTCTGATCCTTGACTATGGCTCACAGAAACTCAAACCAAGCTTAATTTAACTCTTAAGCAGTTGCATTGTTGTTGTTGTTTTTTAAAAATGAAATCTCTTTTCCCCATCCAAAAATACTAAATTAAAAAAAGGATCAAATACGCTGAAATGTGAAATGCTGAAATATATGTGGCGCAGTGCAGTAGTAATTATCTTTCTGATGCCTTGGTTAAACACTTGTTCACAGTTTGGTGTCTGTTTGGTGTTTGGTGTGATTACATAATCGACTTAGTCAAACTATGTAAAATAGTTGCTTCTGCAAAATATGTCATGTTCTGTTTATGAATCATGCGGCTGGGAAACAAACTAGCCAAGCAGAAATGGTCAGTCACATAAATGACCATAACAAACAAATTATATGAATTAAATGTCCACTCAAAAACATTCCGATTTATCCCTGTTGTTTCAAGAATGACTGTTGATTTTTTCTCACAGACAAATATTGAGACAGGCAGAGGAGTAGATAATGCTTGGTAGGTGTAGACAGAGTGAGGAGGATAGAAAAGAGTCTTTGTGAAACATTCAAACAGAAATATCTGCTCATCAATCTCAAAGTCATCCAATTCAGGAGCGCTGCTCTGGTTCAGCCCAATTCAAACAAACCACCAAAACAAAAATACAAAAACACACAAAGCAAACAGAGCAAAAAGTGCACAAAATTTTAACATGTACAAACATACAGGCTTTGTGAGCCCTGTAAACATAGTCCCACATCTTATCCAAACACTTTCTGTTTTCTCTCCCTGGTAGGTCCCCACACCAAATAAAGCTGTAAAACTGCTGGCAGGTATTATTTTGGACTGTTTCTGTTGCGCTCTGTTCCACATCTCGCTGTATACTCTGGAGGTGTGTTTGTTTTCATCACTCCTCTGAAGGGACAAGCTACAGAATAGTGTCTGACAGCACTATGCAGCAATGTAGAGCTGGCAAAGAAGTGTGTGGGGCTGTGTACGTACACTATAGGTCTAAACAAGACAAAAAATCTATAGCCACACTGGCACCCCTTGTGAATGTTTAATTGGTTGGATTAACAACATGGGGACAACTTTCATTGCTATTACTAGTAGATGTAATTTGGCTAAGTTTGTCCAAAGGGCAGCACCAAATGAAAAGATTATTTTGTTGCCTAAATCAAAAGGGTTTATCCTAATGTTTAGCATATAGCATCCAGTGTTTAGTATGTGTACTAATATTAACATTAGTACACTTTACATTTGTGCTAATGTAGTGTAATAATGTGTCATCCTGTTACCATGAAACAGTTTTTGGCATTGATTTTAGAATACAGCTGAGATTAATGGGGAACTTGGGTCATAAGTTTTCCGATACATCTATAATATAGTTGGACAGTGTTATGCAGGCAGACTGATCAACCCACCAGCAGAGCTACCGTCAAATAAAATATAGCTAAAAATATAGCGATGTATGTCTTAACAACATAATACCGCAAAGAACAAAGAATGGGAGCTCTTTACAATACAATACTGTCACTGATGCATCATCACAGTGTGCAGTGTGTGCTGAGCAATACATAAATCTGATTTCTTGTTTTAATGTGCCCAACAATGTGCAAGTATGAGATATACCACTGACAAGGCAACTAGCACCAACTAACTATTAACTATTGACGGTATTTGACCTTTTGGCAGCAGCAAAGAAAGAGAAACAATAGGTGGGAGGGAAAGGGGGACAATACCTGCAGCGCTATGACCTTTCAGATGTGACATAAACAGAAAAAATTAGCTTGACAGAGAGAGGAGGGAATGAAAAATGCGAAGGAGGAAGACAACGGGAGAGAGAGACACAGAGACAGAGAACAAAAGGTGTTGTTCTTTTAAATATTTAGTTGGGTACTTCCCTGATTTCTGCAACAATGTACAACAAGAACACATGCCAAGTTTTGTTCAAAGCAAAGCCATTTTCCCAGCAGGAAACTGTAATAATGCAAATGCAAGTACATAATCACACAATATAGAGCAAGAGATTGAATATATTTTGTTTTCTAAGAAACCCAGTGACGGGAGTCTGTATGCGTATTTGTAATTCAGAGAGTGTTTCACTCTAGTCTCCACTCTGCATGAGAAGCAGGGAGGAGGAGGTCACCCTCTGTGTCCACAGTCACATGATTCAACTGAGGGAATGGAGGGAGGGAATGGAGGGGGGGAGGGGGGGGGGCACAGAGAGATGAGTACATGAAGAAAGAATAGAGAGAAGAGACACATGGATGATGGATCGATACACTACACCATGACAAGGGTTTATTACAGCAGGCTTATTATATTAAACCACCAGGGATATCTATGCAAGTTCTAGCCTCAGCTTCTGATGTCATAGGCCATGGAAAACACTATCACATGACACAAAGAGAAAAAGACAGAGACTTGCCCATCCCAGTCAAGCCCAGTTAGTTTCACTCAGCCCTGCCCTGGAGTCCAAAGGTCCTCTTACTCTGCTCGCCACAAGGGTGAAAGGCAGGTTTATTAGCTACGCATATCGCTGTGGGCACAACTGACTGTTTATTATTTTCAGTTGTGTTCAGTCATGGGGGTAAGAGGGGGTTGGCCTTTAATGATCAGAAGTCACAGGCTACTGAAGAAAAAGTGGAGGAAATTTCATGTTGTCAAATTTCCGCATTCTCTAACGCCTTCCTCCCCGTTGTTAGTCTTCACCCACCGCTCTATGTCTTGCTGTCTGACCTTTTCATTTTGTCATCTCTCCTTCAAACGCGCTCACTCTAGCACCCTAAGGTCCCCTGAGTGGGCCTCTGCAAGCATCATCATTACCAGGACTGAAAAGTAGGCAGTGGGCATGGGGGGGCTCAGCGGGGCCAAAACAACAACAACAACAACAACAACAACAACAACAACAACAAACGACAACAAACGTCACAACCTCTGAATAATCTGAATTCCTGCAGGGCTGCCAACCTATCATTCTGCCTGCAACCCTGCACCCAACCAATCGTGATACAAAGAAGCACAATTGTGAGCCAAGTACTGCTGCAGGCCCCCTTTTCTCTGCAGGCTTGGGGAGGAGGCGGGGGACTCCCCTTTGAAGGTCATTAAGATCAAAACGATAATGCTGGGAAATTCTTGATGTAGAGTCAGCTGCTGCAAAGTAAATAAAAGGAATTTTCAACAGACGATGACATTGGCATTTGTTGACGGTCTCTCCAGGATTAACATACCTATGAATTTAGGAAGTCAGTGTAGCAGAAATGCAGCTTTTATTGACGAATATATGTCAGGTAACACCATCAAGAATTACATAAGGTGCTGTGAATGAGGATTGTTGTGGCAATTTGTAACATCATTCTTAAAAGGGGCATTCCAATAATTTGATATAGTTGGGGGACTTTCGGGTGACTGATTTTAAAAAAGCATAGTCCCAATCTGTCACAGACACTGACATATGCTGGCTTTTAGTCCCCAGAATGTGTTGAACATACAATGCAATTTGTTAGTATATTTCAATTGGACACTCCTTGCCTGGTAATTGCCCAGGTCTTTTAAACTTTCCACCCCAAGTTTTTTTTTTTTTTAACACAGACTTAGTTACAATTGCCCAGGTCGAGATAATCCTGATGACATCATTGGGGTTATTTTCCAAGACATAAGAAATTCCACAAATGTGTTCAGTTTGTACTCCCTATGACAAGTAAACCGATCTTCATGTGTAAAATCAATGGCATGCCCCTCTAACTATTCACTTCAAAGTTCAAATCTGCCTCGAGGTCTATCGAGGAAAGCTGAGCATATTTTATGAAAAATTAAAGGAGATGATTTTCTATTTGTTTTAAGTGGTGTACGGTTTAGGCTCGTACTACCGTTGCTATGAAACATAATGTGGAAGAGCTTTAATTTCCTTATTACATTACATTTCATTTAGCTGACGCTTTTATCCAAAGCGACTTCCAATTAGTGCATTCAACCATGAGGGTACAAACCCAGAACAGCAAGAATCATGTAAGTATAACCATATAAATCTTCATTTGTCGAGGGTGAACATTGATCACAGTACTGATAATAAAAAAAAGACAGTTAACTATGAATTGCTGGTGGCTATCAGTAGGCCTAGTATGTGGTATGTGCTGACAGGAGTGCAGCCTGGCCGATGAATGAGGACAATAAAACAGATAACAGAGAGAGAGCAGCCCACGCTTTGCTTAGAGGTGCAATGCAACTGAACAGAGGTGTGGAGGCTAAACCAATCAATAGAGTATGTGTGTCAAACTGCCCACTGACCTGTCTAAATTGTATGCTAAGCACCTTCTGCTCTGATTCATATTGCTGGCCACGAAGAAGTGCCTCTAATTTGTGGTATAAAATATTTTTAAGGGGGATTTGGAACATTGATTCAGTTAGTCAAATGATCTGTTCCAATTTTGATGGCTTAGCTAGTACAAACACCAAACATTAATGCTTCACAAATGTAGATCCCAACTGATCATCTGAAATGACAAATAAATCATTTCGTTTACGCCAGATTTATCAGTATCAGTGAATGTGTCGGCCAATGAGTAAGAAGTAATTTAGTTTAGTTTTCCATTGCAGAAAAGTTTATTTTTTAAATTATATAATTTCATCAAAAATGTCTATGTTGTGTGACTATGTAAAAAAAAAAAATTATGCCGGCTGATATATCATTATCAGATTTTTTTTGGACTCAGAATATATCAGTATATCTGCCTCAAAAATTCAGTGCAGTCAGACTATAATAAAAAGTTGTGCTTAATTTTTCATTTCAACAGTGTGAATTTAATAATTTATCAATCAAAACAGTACTAAATTAACCAATAAAAAAATAATCTTTAAATAGGCCCACACAACACTTACTAATCCATCAGAAACTGCAAAACCAACCATATTTTATATAGGCCTAGTGTAGGAATTCCCAAAACACTGGCAAGTTCCATCACAGTAAGCTGAAATACAATAAGTCCAGCATCTACTGCAGGAATTGATACCAAATCCTCAGACTCACATACTTTTTATATACTGTTTTCAAGCTGTATGGAAACAAATAATCTTAAATCTCATTCTACATTCGAATATTGTCTCACGCTGCTGCTTCACTAAAATTAAAGTAAGTAGAGTAAAATAACGTAAAGGGATCTGATTCAAGCTCCAACTGGAAAGAATGACATGGTGCTGCTGTATAACCTGAGATGAAGAACGCTGGAGGGAAAACAAACACTCTTGTCATGCTTTCATTTCATTGCAACTGGGACGTGGCACATTAGCACTTCGACCCAGAATACAACACTGTAGACGAGTGAGAGAAGATCCTCTGAGAGAAGAATTAGAGTGGTAGGAGGAAGAGAGGCCACGCTAAACACACACAAACATCACAAGGTGCCGGATTTCATTATCACAACACAGCGAGGCATTTTTATCAGAACATCTGAAATGCATCCAGACTCAACATAGGGCCACGCCCCAGTCTGCGGACACAAGGCGCGGTCAGTCAGACCATTACCAGGAATGAGAGAGAGAGAGAGCTGAGAACTACTGTTCAGGGCAATGACTTATGTAACCGTCTTAATAAGCCTCATCTGCTTGTTATTTTGGTCCTATCACTACTGGAATCCCATGGTACAGTATGAGCACAGAACACAGAGTGCTCTTTGACCCCAAATCACAAGACCACACTAAAACCCTTATAGCTGTTGATTGCTGTGCTACCTCTCAACAGGCAGCTCCATGCAGTAGGAAAAAGATAAACTGTCAAATGTTGGCTTAAAAAGTGATATTGATTATTGCTTTTGGTTTCAGTCATTATTGCGATGTAATCACTAATTTAAGAGAGATTCTGACCCACCACAGTAAAATCCCAAGAAGAGCTGAGAATAAATATGATTTGTGTTGACAGGGTTTTGGCATTAAAGTGATATGGCACTTCTGCTGCTACTCAGATGGAAACTATTACATAATGCTCAAATTTTGCTCACTCTGACAAGCAACATATCAGTGCAAGGGCAGCAAGCAGCACAGCATAGGAGCTCAGGTGTTAGTCCCAAGGAGGGAGCAGGGGATTTGCATGAGCTGATTTCCCTTTCAAACATCCTCTGCGGCAAGCTGATCAACCTGTCCGGAACTGGACCAATTCCCCTTCCTCCCAGTCAAATGAGGAAGAAACAGGAAGTTCATTTTTTTTAAAAACAATTTTTCTCACGGGAACTATTTCTCAGTGTTGTTCAAGATTCTCTCTCACAACAGAGAGAAAACTACATCATAACTTCTCACCCTTCATTGAGTGAAACATAATTGTGCATATTCAAATTCAGTATTTTAACACAAGCTCAACAGTTTAAATGCATTTATGATAATAACCAGTAAGTCCAAATCATTCTCTGGACGCTCCTGTTGTTGAGCTTTATAAAGCAGCTCTCAATCTCCCAGCATATCATACAAGATAACCAGCTATCTCCTTTTCTCTTTGGACAGGCAAGGCTATTCACAGCCCTGCCTGGCTGCCAATTACCAGGAGGAGAAATGTAGCACTTAACTGTAAAGAACAGTGATAATGTGATAGGTACTGAGGCTGACACCAGTGAATGAAAGGCTGCTCCAGTGCGGCATCTGATCATGTACACAGCTGTCCTACAGCGCATGTTGTGCTAAAGGGATTCAGGGGGTGTTTACTGCACACACGAAGCAGTTTCTCATTAACGTGGCTTTAAAAAAGGTTAAACTGAGCCAGATGTTAACGGAGCTATCAGGACATGAAGAGATCTTAACATCAGCATTGTTCTAAGGTCTGATTTCCATTGTTACCATGTTTTGAACCAGTGTCTCTCTTCCTCTCAATGTTACACAACCTTCAACATGCTTGGCTCATTTCCAATCAAACTAGACAGACTTCCAGTTTCTCACTAAAATTGCAAGACAGCGTTGCAGACACATATAATGACAAACTTCCTCATGAATTATGAAACAGCAGCAAACACTAGTGGTTGTCCAGCAGCTACACTTAACAGCAAAAAGATTTTCATTTAGGATCAAATTCAAATGAACCACCTCCTTAACCACAGCTACATCTAATTTCACGCCTTCACTTGAGTTTTGTTATTTAAGTCATGGGAAAATATGAAAACCTTCTGCGCAGTCGTATAACACCTCTGTGTATGACCAGGAATAGTTGAAGTTGCGGTTTTTCACCTGTCGCAACACCTGGAGACTGACACTTCGAAACAAAACGTCATGTATGTAAGGTAACGATCTGTCAATACAGTTAACCTCAAGTCGGTTTTTACCGCGTACATATTTCTCATACTTCTAAAATAACTAGTGATTCGCCGTAGATACATAAAACTCACAGAAACCTTACCAGCCAATCGTCTTCTTCTAAATAGTCGTGTGGAAATACTGTTTTCCTCAGAGTGTCTGCTGCAGTCCTCACAGAAAAAAAAACAACCTTTCCTCAAGCAGTCGACCCCCCAGTAGAAAAATAATGCGGTTAGGAAAATATACGCAGTGTGAAGGCTATTTCCACCTCAGGCTGACTGGGTAGCTACAATTGAAGAGTCACTCCTGCACTGAGAGCAGCAAGAGGCACTGTGTGTCCCTGCCCTGCCTCTTTACATACAACCATGCCATTCAGTGCACCACTGGGTACAAAAAGAGCGACTCGAACGCGCCCTCTACCGGTCTAAACAGGAGTGCAACAGGCCACAGACAGTTTGTTGAGCAACATTAAAGAGTCTTTTAATTTTATTACCGAAAATTATCATATCTGTTATCTCCTTCAGCTGCATTAGTATTTTAGAAATTGTTTAAATTCATACCTTTTTTTCCTGGTTGTATGATATGACAGTTTTGGAATCGCTGTGATAATAGGCATTGGCCTATTACCGTATAGTAACTTGGGGTGAAGCGTCATAAAACAATAAAAACAGAAGGTAGCCTGTTTCATACTTATGACATGTTTATTTATCACATTAATAAAAGAAATAAAACAGGAGTTTAAGCTCCATGGTCACGTTGAGAAGGAGAGCTGCCATCGTCATCGAAACCAGGACCGCCACGAGTATCCCTGAAGGTGTAAAAAGTCTCAGAATGAGCATATTTACATGTACATTTGCACATACTATGGGCTATAAAATTTCAGCCTATTTAATTAACTAACATCTCACTGGTTTCTTCAGGGCTTTGCATCTGTCTTAGGGGTATAGCCACACCAGAGTCACTGAAAAAAAAATCCTATTAAACATGAGGACATGTTGGTAACTTGATATGACAATAACTAAACATATGAATTAAGGAACTTTGCAAATAATACATTGCGATTACCTTGCTGGCTGTTGCTCTCCATTTTGTCTCTTTTTATGGACATACCAATATAAGCCTACTATTACAGCTAGTAGCAGTGCAAAACCACCTGTGGAATCAACAAATGGATATTTAAGATAATTGTATTGACACGTAAAAAAATGCAACACATCATAAAATTTTGGTCTCACCTGATTGTCAGCGTTTGAATGACAAACATTTCAACCTTGAGCGAGTGCAAGAAGACAGGTTGAGTAAAAGCAAAGCAAGTTGAGTTAGTAGCAGAAAGCAGTATTTTCTTTACTTGTTATAAAGCTGTCAAGTACTGGAGTAAAAAGTGTAGTTTAGTAGAAGCATAAGGATACAGTCACACATGGGCAAAATTAGAAAATCACATGAGCAAATTTTGCAGCTTTGCTTTGAGCCCAATTTTGCAGATGATTGTCACACCCCAAATTTTGGGCATGTCTGACCGTAAAGTGGAATGAGCAGAAAATACTCAAGTACAATTACCTCAAATTTGTACTCAATTACAATAATTGAGTAAATGTACTTAGTTACATTGCACTGAAGCAGAACAAACATGATGTCAGATATCAGATATCAGATTTACTGGTGTTCCGAACTTACAAACTCCACCAACAATATATCCAAGTTCTGCATGGTCCTTTCTGGTGTGTGGGGAAACTGTAGTAGTAATTGTAGTAGCAAGAGGAAAGACGAAAACTTCTCATCAATGGTCAGTCAAAAAACTGAGCAGGATGGTGTTTAGTGTGTTTCTGCAGGAAAAGCTTACCGTTGATAAAACCACAGAGGTTTCTGTTGTCTAGTTGTGAAAACAAGATAAGTCCATTATTAGATAATGTATTAGACAGAATAGCATCAGAAAAAAACATCAGAAACTTTATTTTACCTGGATACAATACAATACAAAACAAATATGAATTTGTCACCGGTATAAGTAACTCAGTCAATCCAGTAACAGCACATACAGTATTACTCAGAACATTTCAATGAGAATATAAATTATAGCATTTAGCTTGTCATCAAGGGTGTTTTCATCGCGTTTTCTGAAAGTACACTAATTCAAGTCAGCAACAAGTAAGAGCAGAGAGATTCACCAGCTAAAATGTGCATGGTAATTTTAGCATTAAAAATGATAGAATTTCCCTCCAACACAGATTTAGTGACAAATAGCACCCTCAGCTGGAGGAGTAGAGGCCTGACATGCAGACGTAGGAGCAGCAACAGCAGAGGACGGCAGCAGAAAATGAGCAGCGAGATTAACAGAAGAAGCTTGAAGTCTTTGCTGTACCTCAGTCAGTTCAACCCATTATGGATTTAAATGAGAAATTCTTATTTCTGATTTGGCATCATGACACTCATCACTCCCAGTGAAACAGGGAACTGCTAGCCTCAATTATGCTGCATTCACCACTCTGCTTGTTTTGGCAGCATGATCACTACATTACTAATCAACTTCACATGGCAGACAGTGAGCAAAAACCTGGATACAGTATCCTCATATCAGCTCATGTCAGAGTGCACTGGTAGATATTTGGGTTTTAAAAAACTAGCACAAGGGGTTAAGCAAGTATCTGAAACAAAATATCTAAAAACCCCATCAGAATAGGGAAACTAATGCGCATGTAAATACACTAAATCTGTGAAATCTGTTGTTTTCTGTTCCATCAAATGAAAATTTATAGGTGTGTAGACAACTACAAGAAATATAGTTATTGTTGAGGCCCAGGTCCAAGTACCAACTTAAAGCATCGACATATGAAGACCCGGAAATGAGACTCAACAATCAACTATCTTTCTAGGGAGTTGTCGACTTCATCTTTAGGAATGGTATAAATGATTGCAAGAAATTCACAATGTACATTACATCATTGGCTTTAGAAGGTAAAAGGAAATACCTGTACATTTACGGGTCTTAATATAACCGCCTTTCCCTTCAAAATCACAGTCACCATCTGCATTGATGGAAACGAAGGCCCGGCCATCATGCTGGCAGACTGCATTAGGTGGTGGAGTGCCTGTGCAATCTTCAAAGGGAGTGTGACTGGGGATCTGCTTTTCGTTGCAAAATATGTCAGTCACATCGGTGACACATCCTGGTTTCACGCAGAAAAAAGTCAGCACAGAACTGTCTCCATCTGCAATATCAAACAGTATTAGCATTGAAATACCTCACATACAGTATTCAGGCCTAAACTTTTTATTTTTTTATCATGAGAGTGGTGTTAACAAGACATACCTTGACTTGCTGTGAGTGGAAAGCGCTGAACAACAAGGGCAAAAAGCAGCAGAAAGACGATGGGCAGCCCTGTCAAGACAAAAATACAAATTAAATTGAAGGCTCTCTGTTATCACTAGACACGGCTTAAATTGTTACATTTTGTCAAAATTGTCAGAAACCTACCATTCATGTTAGAGGTCAGTGCTGAGAAGGCTTTCTGGATCACAAAACCAGATTGAGCTGCCTTCCACTGTCACTGGCTGAGAGGCATATCGTTCCCCCCACACTCCCTGTTGGAGACAGTTTCCCATCAGAAACTTAATGCTGCAGAATTCATACTTTTTCTCCCCCCATGACAGTCAGACAGACTCTTTTTTTAGTCCGTTTGACCTTCATTTGTTAAAATATGACCAGCACACCACTTACTCGTCAGCCGTTACGCCTCAGCTATTCAATCTTCAAAATTTTATTGCATATCCCCAATTCAACTTGGATTTTATAGCCACCATCATTGGTACTTTCTCATATAATGAATGCCATTGCAACTTCCCTAACCCATACAACCACAACTGCAGTGACAGAAATGTAATGTCTTTTTACTTCCTTTCTAGTTACACCAAAGCTGAAGAAATGCATTTCTATCATTTGAGGAGGTGTTATTTACTGTGTGTGTCTGTGTGTAATTCTACTTCTTCTGACTATTCCTGAATTTGTCAGATTATGGTTCAATCACTGTACAGTTGTTGCAAAAGGAGATGGCTGCCCCTGGGGTGCAGGCTATGTGGCTCCAGAACTGTATGAAGAATAGAATGTACACACTTGTCCCACACTGCTGTTGGCCTTAAGTCTACAAATTGGCTTTTGGGGCTTAAGCCCCGAATGTTTTTGCAAAAGCCCCGAATCTTTTCTTTTAGGTTTTTAGAATAACTCCAACTTTTGTATCATTTCCCCTCAGTCTCTCACTAGCATATGCACCGATCACAGTTTCATTAGTTATGCACATAAGTAACTCCTCAGCCTGGAGTTTTTGTAATAATATGCCGTGGTCTTAAAGTGAAATGACTTATGAATGACTCATGAATGTGTGTGTGTGTGTGTGTGTGTGTGTGTGTGTGTGTCATGGCGCATCAAAAAATAAATGAATAGGCCTACATACAAAAATATTGTAACAAAATGGGCAGATGAGGCAAACATCAGCTCTCAACTGATCATACCTTTATTGCGGAGTAATCTACAATTGGTCGATGAGTGATTCAGTCAGAACAAAGTTACGGAACATTTAACTGATCAAGGAGTGTCGACTCTGTTGTCTCCCTAACCCTCCTTTTGGTCATAAACTTGCTGCTAACATCAGTCAATGTATACAAATTAAAACGATTAATTGCGCCACTCACTACTCTCCTTATAACCTGTGCAATCTAATTTTAACATAGGCTACCCCAGTCCATCGCCTGGTCCATAAGTTATCACAGACAAGAGGAGGTGGTTCAAGTCGGTGTTTGCCTCAGAGGACTCAGAAGAGCGGAGCAGGCTGAAATTAGGGAGATTTCCTACAGAGCCCGAAACATAATAGTACCGCAGATCCAGACCTGTCCTGATTGTCTGTGAATCTTGAGCCGTAGCGCGAAACAGCAGATTCACCCACCGGTAGAATTTCAACGCTCTCTGTGATACTAACTCCAGCCATTCTAGTCACTTGTAAAACCGGTTCTGATTACCGATTGAGTAAGAATTCTGAAAATCAGAGCACTGAACTTAATTCTGCAAGAAAATACAGCTGTAGTCAAGACCCACACGGGGCAGGCCGGAGGAGCACAGCCCCCCCACGAGTGGACGAGCCCCACGCACGGGGACGGGACCTCCCTCCCGGTCCCGTTATGTCTAAATTTTTTTATGTCTGAATTCCAAATTGGTACAGTAAAAAAGCCTGAATGTCATGTCAGGAGTACCTGGTGACCTAGTTTTCAACAATCTAGTGGAGTTTGCAGATAACAGGTTAATATTATCTCAAACATTTTAAAGACAAGGGATATAATGAATTTACACCATATAATGGACTTTGCAATCCAATAAACCTTAGCAGAACCTATCAGACAGATTGTTTTACGTGCATTAGACCTGACCAGATTATATTCAATTAAGTTACAGAACCCAATTCTCTTGATTTTTAAATATCTTGCATTGAACGTGCGAACAGAATTCCCTTCACCGCGTGCAGTTGCGTGTAAAACGGGCTACCGTAAAGTGCAATGTAGATGCGCACTAAAATTTTAAGGTGCAGGTGGCGCGACCAAGCTTTTCCGAAGTGCAGATGGCGTGACCGCAGTAAGTTTTTATAAGCTGCCAAACCAAAAAAAAAAACGAGCCTTTAAGAAGACAAAAGTGAATACAGGCAATAAGACGTGAGGCATCAGCAGGAGGAAAGGGAAATCCGATTATGGTCGTGGTTTTCAGTGTTTTCATTTTGAGACATGCCGAGACATGCTTTAGTCTAAAACTGATAGATATTTGATTTACCAGTGACAAAATGCTTTAGCATAAAACTGGATCAGGGTTTACTGCCTGTTGCAGCGCTTGCCTCCACAGAAGAAAACCATCTGTGGTGAAATATTTTATCAGTCATGTCCACGTGAAATAAATGTAGTTTGTCTCTTTTTTTATGTGCATAATTTAGTCTCTACTTTTCTGTCTCTTCATCATGCTCCACTAGTGACATGACTGGTTAAATGCTCACCGTTAGATTATATATTTGCATTATGACAAGAAACAACAGCGAAACAACAACAGCCTAAGATAACTACAACAGACAGGAGACACCTTCAAATTCTGGCCATATTTACAAGTTGTCACTTTAGCACAATAGACACACTTACTGCTTTCCATCAACTCGGTGTCAGCTCGGTTCTCTGATGAACTGTGCGCTGTTTTCCGACGTCTGAGTTTTTGCTTAAGTGTAAACGCTGCTCAAAAGCTGCGCCAAAGCGCACACTGGAGCCTGCATTTGTCGTCGAAGGATTTTAGTAACACACGTGATCGGTGCGTTCACTGACAATAGGTAAAAATACTGCTATGACACGTTCTCCGCCTTATCCCAGCTTTCTAAACTTGAAAAACTACTTCAGGGGGGGAATCGAATGCGCGGATCAGTACCATCACCATGAGGCTGAGACAGTTGAACACATCTTCGTGTCATGCAGAAAATGTACACAGGAAAGACAATATATGCTGACGCAGTTACGAAAAATAGGGCAAGTCGAGGAAAATGTTAAAAGTATATGCCATTAAACCTAAAAGAAGAAGAAGAAGAAGAAGAAGAAGAAGAAGGCGAAAGTTGGCGAAAGTTGGCGTGAGAAAAGGCATGTGTGGCCTGATTTAAGTCAAATGCGTGAGTGTCACGATCAATGCGTGAGAGCTGGCAGCCCTGTGTAAATTCTGGTGGGGACAATTTTAGGTAATTATAAAAGTGGTGGGGACATGTCCCCACCGCCCTTACCATAAATCACGCCCATGTAAGCAGGTTATTTAATGCGTTTTGATATGACTGATAAAGCATATCCCTTGTAATCCTCGAATACACTTACCCAAACAGCTGCACTCAAATGACTTCAGAAACCTGTCATTCCTACTGTAAGACGAGGCAGGAAAGAGCTTATTCTGTGTGCCTCTCCAAGGCGCACAGATTACTATCTCACACCACCCTAGGATTAACATGGGAGTCAATGGAGAACTCAATAACCCTGCACACTTCCTGATTTATTATTCTTACGTCCCCAAATTTTGTCCGCTAACTAGTCCCACAGTTTTAGGACGACATGTACAAAAAAATGTCAAAACGTGCGGAATTATCGGGAATGGTGTGCTTCTATTCAAATCTTTGATTCGTGACACGGTTTTCGCACAAATCGCAAAAAAAGTGCGACAAAAAATCCCATAAGAATGAATGGGGAATTGTCGTGACAAGAGCTGAAAACTCGCCCGTGTTTCAGGCCACGTAACTTCGCCATTCATCAACATAGAGAAATGATTCAAACTTTAAATGGGTGACATAACGCCGGACTTCCATGTGTCAATCATCATATTGATAATTCTTACGGTATTCCGACAATCCTAGTTTAAATGAGGGGTAGTTTTCCTGCCGTTTCAGAGTTTATAATGGGTGTGTATTGCGTCGGCTAGAATGGGAGAGCCAACAGTTAGAGGGTAGAGCAGCTAAAAACGAAAGTCAAAAAACTTTTTAAAACTGCCATTGCTCCCACAAATGCCTCAGAGAGGGAAAAGTTCACAGCAAGTGCAGCAATCTGCCCCATAAGCGGCCATGTTAATTTCACAGAGAAAGTTCTGGAAGAAAGCAGAAAGAGACACTTTTTTCTCTCGCTCTCACGCCCAAGTTGTTTAGTTTATCCACACAAATTTTACATCAATCTCTTCACCTACTACTCAGGATGCTCAAGGTATTTTTATTTTTGCTGTAGAGCCTACGGTTTTTCAGTAAATCCTCTTTGTTTGAGGGGTGCTTTCAAGGCTTTTTGTGTGTTTCAGGCAGCAGTTAATTACATGCAGCTGTTGGTGATCTCTTAATTAGATGTGCGGTCCTCTCTTCTGATTGGTTGTTTTGCTCACTGGAGTGATGTCATCTCTAACTGAGCAGATTGGCATTTTGACATTACATTCACAATTAAGTGCTGCCTATGTCTCACTCACAGACACATGAACAGAAACAGACACACACACACATGCTTCCTCTGCATCTGTCTCACTCACAGACACATGGACAGACACACACACACACACACACACACACATGCTACCTCTGCATCTGTCTCACACACAGAAACAGACAGAAACACTCTCTCTCTCTCTCACACACACACACACACGCACACACACATGCTACCTGTGCCTCTGGCTCACACACACACACATGCTACCTCTGCCTCTGTCTCACTCACAGACACACACACTTACAGACACAGACAAACCCAGTGACTGAGCAGCACCGACAGGCACACAGTTAAAATTTCTGCAGGAATTTTCTAGTTACAGACACTCTTGCACACAAGAACAATAGGCTAGGTGGGCCAGAATTATCTGGTACTCTGTTCAGTGCTTGGCTTTAAAGACACGTTTTTATTACTTCATTTGTTGGTGTTGTTTGGGCTGTTCCTAAACTGACTCATATCAACTTCTACAATCTTGACCACTGACGTGCAAATCATGTCATTATTCGCAGCAAATAATGAACAAATAAGACAAAAAGAAGTCCGCCTATCTTACCAACCATTCTCTCTCTCTCTCTCTCTCTCTCACTCTCTCTCTCACTCACACACACACACACACACACACATTCATGAGTCATTCATAAGTCATTTCACTTTAAGACCACAGCATATTATTACAAAAACTCCAGGCTGAGGAGGTGTCCAAAATAATGTGCATGTGCATAAGTAATGAAACTGTTTTCAGAAAGTTTTCTTTTTACTGTTAACACCATCAAACGTCTACACTTTATTGGTACACAGAATTAAGGTCCAGTGGGAGTTTAATTAAATGTTATCAAGACAAAGAATGTTATGGAAGTAAGTGTGTAAGTCAAAAAATATCAGTAGCCCTATCACAGTTAAAAAAAACCATTCTATTGTTTGTTTGTCTCATTTAGTTTTCTGCAAAGCAATATCTCCACCAAGTGCTGAGTCATTTTCTTTTCAAATGTGCTGCTCTGCTGTCATGTTTGAGTTTTCCAAAACCACACTTTTAGACAACTGACCAAGAGAACAAATGAAGAGATTTAGATAGATAGATAGATAGATAGATAGATAGATAGATAGATAGATAGATAGATAGATAGATAGATAGATAGATA